>PVJX010001298.1:0-169838 GCA_004027295.1 Dolichotis patagonum
TATTATATATATTTATTATATATTTATTATATATATTTATTATATATTATATATAATATTATATATTATATTATATTATATTATATTTATAATATAAATATACTATTAATCTGTTAACAAAAGGAAAGATTTGTGTTTTCATTGATCATTGTTTCATGCCTATATCTTGTAATCTGAGCAACTACTTTGAAAAAAAACAGTATGTAATATATTAACCATTGTTAATCTATTCTGTTTTGAAACTCTGTATCATTTTTATTTTTTTGTTTTAAAATTTAAAACAAGAAGCACACCAAGATATATCCTTATTAAATTGCCAGATTATAAAAAAAATATTCCCAGAATTTTAAAAGAAGTCAGAGAAAAACAAAGAAAAATCACAAATAAAGCTAAACCCATGAGAATCACAGTAGACTTCTCAATACAAACCTTAAGCACCCAAAAAACCTTGGAGTGATGTATTCCAAGTTCAAAGAGTAAGTAACTTTCAACCTAGATTAACACACCCAGCAATGCTTTCTCACAAAATAAATGGTGCAACAGGGACAATTCCTGAAATAAAGCAGCTCAATAGATTTATGACTATGAAACTAGCACTACAGAAAATACTGAAGATATTATAGATCAAAAAAATGGATAACAGTATGTAATATATTAACCGGCATTAATTTCCTATTTTTAAATTCTGTGTCATTTCTTTCGTTGTTGTTGTTTTTTTGTTGTTTAAATAAAAAAATAAAACTGATATAGCTAAAATCCCAGATGAAACAAAAACACAAAGTTCAGTCAAGGATAAACAACAACAAAAAATGACAGGAAAAAGAAACACAAAGGAGCCATCCATAGAGAAAGAATACAATAATATTAAATCATCAACATATCTCAGTAATATTTATCAATATTAATAGCCTAAATTCTCCAATTAAAAGACAACCGTTGATAAACTGGATTTAAAAGAAACAGAATTCAAAAAATGCATACAATTGAAAAAGATATTGATAAACTCAAATTTACAGGATAGAAAACAATATTTCATCTACCATGACCCAGAAAACAAGTGGAGTCAGCAATTTAAACTTAGATATGGAAAACTACAAGCTAAAAATGATTCAAAGAGACAAAAAATTTCACTGCATACTTATGCAAGGGAATAATTCAACAAGAGATAACATTTATAAATATTTATGCACCAGATACAGGGGCATCTATCTTCATAAAATAAATATTACTAAATATCAAAGATCAAATAAATGTTAACATAAATATAGTGGGGAATCTTAAAATCCCACTTTTGAGAACGTATAGATCAACTAAACAAAAAAGTCACTAAGAAAATATTAGAGTTGAATCATACCATTGAACATATGAGTTTAGCAGGTATATTCAGAGTACTCCACCTCACTACAAGAGAGTAAAAATTCTTTTCTGCAGCACACAGGACTTTTTTTTCAAAATAGATGGCATACTAATCCACGAAGCCCACTTAAATAAATACAAAAGAATAGAAATGACACCATGTATACTATCAGACCCCTGAGCAATATAAATCAATGACAGAAGAAATCACAGAAAAAGTAAAAGCACTTGGAAAATTAACAGAGCACTTCTAATGAACCAATGGGCCCCAGAAGAAATCAAAGAAGAAATTTAAAAATTTATGAAAGTTAATGCTAATGACTGTACAAGTCATTGAAAGCTCTGGGACGCCATGCAAGCTGTCCTAAGAGGAAAGTTTGGTGCAATCAATGCTCACATTAGGTAAATAGAGCAAGCTCAAGTAAATAACCTGATGAGGAATCGTGAGACACTTGAGAAATAATAACCAGGCAGGCACAAGCAGAAATTAAGGCGGTAAATTATAAAGTTTAGACCAAAATCAATGAAATTGGGACTAAAAAAGACACAAAAAAAATAAACAAATTGAAAAGCTGGTTCACCGAAAGAATAAACAATACTGAAAAATCCCATAGCCAGTTTTACCAAGAGAAAGACAGCCATGACATTAGTGCAGTAAGATGAAAAAGGCAAAATCATACCAGACACTGTCAGAATTCAGAAGACAATAACTATTTTGGAACATTTTATTCTCGCAAATTAGAAATTTTGGAAGAAATGGAAAAATTAGAAGTTAGGCCAAAAAGACATGAAATGCTGAACAACCCAATAAGAAGTAATGAAATAGGGACATAAATAAACAATCTACTAACTAAGGAAACCCCAGGACTTGATGGATTCACTGTTAATTTCTATAAACACTTTAGGTATGTTTTATTACTAATATGCCTCAAGATCTTCAAAGAAGTTGAAAAGGACAAAGTAATCCCAAATTCATTTATGGAGGACAGAATCATCCTGATTACAAAAATGGATAAAGACACAACTGAAAAATCAAAAGTATAGACCAATCTCCCGAATGAACATAGATACAAAATACCCTCAACAAGATACCATATTAAAGAATAGAATAGAATACAACACACTATCAAATGTATGTGCCTTCTATTTCTTCTAAGTTCTTTGTCTTGCCTTTACCTAATTCTAATGTGTGTGTACATTATTTTTTAATGTTTTGTTCTGGTTTTGCTTCTTTTTCTCTTCCTTTTTTCTTGTCTTGTTCACCAGTTTTCTGGGGTTTAGGTAATCTTCATGTTTTTGTCTTGCTTATAATCACTTTTTTCTTTCATTTCTCCCCATTACATTGTCTCCTCTTATTTTTGTTATATTTACTCACCACATAATTTTTCTTTTTTCTCTATTATTCTTGTATCTTCTTTCTTCTGAGGTCTTTGCTTGCCTTTACCTAATTCTAACTTTATAGACATCCCTGTACCCCCCAGTAAGATCTCAGGTTCTCCTTCTATCTCCTCCTTCTCCTATCACATAGTTAAAAGTTTCAAAGTTTTTCTTTGCCCATTCTCAAACCCTAAATGTTCAATAGTAAAACCACAAATCTTTGTTTATACTTTTACAGTCAACTATAAAATTACTGCTGAATTCTTTTCTACCATTGCTGAAGATAGAACTGTTACACTTGGTACATATTAGCTGTAAGTCAATACCTGGGTTGCCTTAATGTTTCCGTGATATTTGCTGATTTTCTTCTCTTGGATTCAGGGTGGTACATAGTTGGCTCTTACAGTATGTTAACATCTAATTTGTCTTGAATAATACTACTCTAGTTGATTTGCTTGATCTTAACAGGGCCACATAATTGTTCTGTAAGCCAACATGTAGATAACCTTTGTAACTAATATTAACAATATTTGAGTACCATCTCAGAGAAGCTGGTTGCTGAGATAAATGCAGTAATACCTCAGTTCACAAATGCTTCTGCTTACAGACAACTTGGTTTGGAAACTGAAGTATTTAGCAAAAATTTGTTTCTATTTGCAAATTCCTCATCAGGTGACAAATACAACCATGGCTATTTTCCCCACAAAAACACAAACACAGCCTAAATCAAGATAAATTAAGTTTGTAGACTGAGGTACCACTGAACATGGCATCCTCCTCTCCCAAGGTAGTCAGATCTCAGGGCTGTGGCAAAGGATTATAGTTAGCTATGTCTAAAGTACATCACTGTAAAGTGGCTCTCTAAGCTAGGAGCAAAGTCTTTAGACTAAAAGCAACTCCAAATCACCACAAAATAAACAAACCACCACCAACAACAACAATAACAAAAATAATAGAAACTCCCAACTTTCCCAAGGCCAATAGAGGAGAACCGCAGGGCAGAACAATATAAGCTACACACCTGAATTACTTGAAAGGGTAGCAGATGAAATTAGAAAACAGCTCAAAGAAGTACTCAGCAGGATGACAGAAGATACAACTACATGGATACTGGAAGTAATAACCAAAGAGATATAGAAACTCTCAGAAGACACTAATAAAAAGCTAAATGAGCTAAACAAAATGATATAAAACTTTAGTGATCAGCTTACCAAGGAAGTAGAATCAATGAAATGGTTTCAATCAGAAATCTAGGAGATTACAAATCATAGTGAAAGTACAGGCAGCAAAACAGACCAGTGTGAAGACAAATGTTTAGAAGACAATGATGACTTCAAAGATGGTCCTCTCAAAACAACAAGGAAACATGAAAAACAGCTCCAACAACTGCTGGGTGATACAAAGAAGAATAAATGGAGTAAAAGTCTGAAGAAACCAAAAATGGCCATAAAAACCCTGATAACCAAAATAATGATGCAAAACTTCCCAAACATAGGGAAAAAATAAACATACAGATACATGAAGCACATAGAACCCCAAGTTGCCATGACTTAAAGAGAATCTCTCATACCATGTTATACTTAGAATTCCAAAAGTCCACCACAGGTACAAAAATGTTAAATGCTGTTAGAGAATGGCAAAGAATCACATACAAAGGTGAACCCATTAGAGTTACGGAGACTTCTCAATACAAACCGTAAAGGCTGGGAGCACTTGGATTGAAGAGTGTCAAGCTCTAAAAGACAACAACTTCCAACCTTGACTTACACAACTTGGAAAACTTTCTTTCAGAGTTCATGGAGAAATAAGGCATTTTCATGAAAATGAGCACCTCAAGAAATTTATGAAGACCAAATCATTAGTATAAAAATTTCCCAAGGATAACCTAGAAAGAAAAAAAATGAAGACAACAATGTCAGTAAATCACAAAGAATGAATATACCTAGTTGAATAAGCATGTGAGCAAAAGGGGAGAAATGAGGAAAATAATGCAAAGTCAGGAATAAGTTAATTCCTCTCAGTAACAACCCTCAGTATGAATGGTCTCAATTCTCAATCAAAAGACACAGATTTGCAAAGTGGATCAAGAAAGAAACCCCAGTAATATGCAGGACACAAGAAACAATTATACTAGATACAAATTAAAAATCCAAGGATAGAAAACAATGTTCCATGCAATGCAAATCCAGAAAATAGCAGGAATTGCTATATTAATTTCAGACGAGCAGATGTCAAGTTGAAACTAACTAGAAAAAAGCTCACCACATACTAGTTAAGGAAATGAGTCAACAGAAAGAGTTAACAATTAAAAATAGATATGCACTAAATACTAGTGCACTTCAAGTTGTAAATGTTCAACATCACTGGTCACTTGAAAAATACAAATTAGAACATCACTGAGATTCCATCTCACTTCAGAAAGAATGGCTGCCATCATGAAATCAACTGATAACAAACATTGGTGGGGCTATGGGGGAAAAGGAACACTGATCCACTGTTGGTGGGAGTGTAGAAGAGTGTGGCCACTGTGGAAATCAGTGAGGAGATTCCTCAAAAAAAACTAGGGTTGGAAGTCCCATTCAAACCAGCTATTCCCCTCCTGAGTATTTTTCCAGAAAAATCGAAAATGTCATGCCACAGTGATATATGTGCACCTATGTCTATAGCAGCACAATTTGTAACAGCTAAATCTTGAAAATAATCAAAATGTCTATCAACCACAGAATGGATATAAAAGATGTGGAATTTTGGAATTTTTATACAATGCCATATTACTTAGCTATAAAAAAGATAATTTTGAGACTTTTATAAGTAAATGGAGGCAACTTGAGACTATACTCATAAGTGAAATAAATCAAACTCACATTTATAAATATCATATTGTCTCCCTAATATAAAAAATAAAAATAGGGGCTGGGGATTTAGCTCAGCAGCATAAGCACCTGCCTTGCAAGTGTGCAGTCATGAGTTTGAGCCCTAGAACCAAAATGAATAAATAAATAAAAATAAAAACCAAAAGAGTAATAAGATCCAAAATGTACAATTGATATTGCAATAATGAAAGGGAAAGAAAGTACTCAAGAGGAAAGAACAACTGAGATAGGGGAAAGGAGAAAGGAAGAAAGGAAAAGATCATATGTATGTATACATATGCAAGATAGATAACTATCCTCCTAATCTGTTAGTTCATCAAAAAGAACATTTTGTGCTGTCATTTATCATTTTTTGTGCCTAGACCTTGTAACCTGAACAACTACTTCTAGATAACAATATGCAATATATTAACTAGTGTTGATTTCCTATTTTTTTGAAATTCTGTGTCATTTCTATTTTTTTCCTGTTTTGCTTTTTGAAATAAAAATAAATAAAAGAAGTGAGAGAAAAAAATTGTAAAACAAGAACTAATGGACATGAAAACTGAGATGAAACCCAATACAATTGTAAAAGAGGACCTGAATATCTCACTATCACAAACAGACAGAACTAAACAAAAAAAAAAAAAATCAAGAAATACTAGAGTTGAACCAAACCTTCGAACCAATGAACTTAATATATATCTACAGAATACCCATCCAACAACAGAATATCCATTCTTTCAGCAACACATAGGACTTTCTAAAAAATAGACCACATACTAGCCCATAAAGCATGTTTAAATAAATGCAAGAATCAAAATTATCACATGCATGTGATCAGCTCATGATACAAAGAAACAAGAAAAAAATGGCATAAAATACAACACACTATTCAGACACAGAAATTAAATAATACCTTCTTGAATAATCAATGAGGCACAGATGAAATTAAAAAGAAAATTAGACAGTTTATACAATCAAGTAATAATCTTAATAAGACATACTGGAACCTACAGAACACAATGAAACCAGTCCTAAGAGGAAAATTTATAGCAGTTAACTCCCATGTTAAAAAAACTGTGTTCAAATAAATAACCTAATGATATGCCTCACGGTCCTAGAAAAACAACAACAACCCAGTTCCAAAACTATTATGAGGAAGAAAATTATAAAGATGGAATGGGGGAGGTAAATTAAATTGAGACTAAGAAAATAATACAAAGAATGAATGAATTCAAGAGTTGATTCTTTTAAAGATTAAGCAAAATAGACAAGTCCTTAACAAATGTTACCAAGATAAGGAAATAAAAGAACCAAATCCACGCAATTAGAAATTTAAAAGATGAAATCACAATGGGTTCTGCCAAAATCCAGATCATTAATAACTACTTTGAGAACCTATACTCTAATAAAATGGACATTTCAGAAGAAATGGAAAAGTTTCAAGATATATATGAACTATGAAAATTACACCAAGAAGATATAAAAATCTTTAATGAGCCAAATATCAGTTAGTGAAATTGAAGAAGTAATAAAAGAATTTAAGAAGAGCAGAGGTCCCAAAGAAATCACTGCTGAATTCTACAAGTACTTTAGAGAAGGTCTAATGCAAATAGTTCTCAAACTCTTTAATGAAATCAAGAGGGATGTACTATTCCTGAAGTTATTCTTGGAAATAAACATTACCCTGATTTAAAATCCAGAAAAGATTCAACCTCCCAAAAGACCCACAAGCCCATCTCATTAATGAACACAGATTTTTTTAAAAAGTCCTCAGTAAGATACTGGCAAACTGAATGCAGTAAATCACAGAAAGATCACACATCATGACAAAGTATTCATTCAGAAAAACAGGGGTGATAAAATATACACAAATCAATAAATGTCCTAAATTATATAAACAGAATCAAGGAAAAAAAAACACAAAATTATCTCAATAGATACAGAAGAACCATTGGACTAAATCCAATATCCATTTATAATAAAATCCCTAAAGAAAATAGGAATAGAAGCATTTTATCTTATTCTGACAAAAGCCATCTATGATGATCAAATGACCAGCATCACATTAAATGGACAGAAGCCGGAAATTTTCCCTCTAAAATCAGGAACAAGAGAAAGATGCTCACTATTAATACTTTTGTTCACTAGAGTCCTCAAAACATTAACTAGAACAGTTTGACAAGACAACTGAAACAAGAAAGGAAAGCAATATGGCTAGAGAAGCAAGAAGTTATATTTTCTTATTTGCTGCAGACGTGATCCTTTACACAGAATTCCCCAAAACCTCCAATGAAAGTCCCCTAGAACTAATAACCAAAGTCAGTAGCAGACCAGGACACAAACTCAACACTCAAACATCAAGAGCACACCACAAATGTACACTGAGACAAACTCACCAAGAAAGAAATTAAGCAAGCAATACTTTTTACAGTATCATCAGGAAAAATGAAATATTTAGAAAATAACATAACCACAAAGTACAAGAGCTCTACAATGAAAACTATAGTACTCTGAAAAAGGAGATAAAAGATGACATCAGAAAATGTAAAGATATTCCCTGTTTCTGGATAAGCAAGACCAACATAGATATAACAGCCACACTTCCAAAATTCTCATAGAGACTTAATGAAATCCCAATAAAAATACCAAAAACATTCCTTACAGAACTGGGGAAGGCAGTCCTAAGATTCACACAGAACTAGAAGAGACCTAGAATTGCAAAAGCAATTTTGGGCAACAAATGCAAGGCAAGGAGCATCACCATCCCAGACCTAAAGTTACACAGCTATGCTACAATGATAAAAATAGCATGGCATTGTCAAATGAACAGAAATGTGGATTCGTGAAACAAAACAGAAGATAGAAGAGAAAATTCCAGGCACACCCAGTTATATTACCTTAAACAAAGGGCCTGAATCTCCTTGCTGGAGACAGCCTCTTTAACAAATGGCACTGGAAAAACTGGTTATCTACATGCTAAAGGTTAAACCTAGACCTATATACCTCACTATGAGCTAAACTAAAAGCAAAAGCTTTAAACATTAGAAAAGAAACAATCTGCCAGCAGACAAATTAGGAAAATCTTGAATACATAGGTGTAGGCAAAGCCTTTCTAAAACAAAAAAAGTTATACAAAAAATAATACCAAGAAACAAGAAAGGGGACCCCATCAAATTAAAAAGCTTCTGCACAGCAAGGGAAACCAAGAGCAGAGTGGAGAAAGAACCAAGAGAATGGGTAAAAATACTACCAGCTACTCTACAAATGAAGGACTAATATCCAGAATATATAAAGAACTAAAAATATTAGTCCCCCCAAATTTAAAGATCCAATCAGCAAATGGTTATCTAAAATGAACAGATACTTCTCAGCTGAAGAAATAAAAATGGTCCTAAGTCCATGAAAAAATATTTAACATTACTGTCCAAACCCAAAAATCAAATTAATTCCATCTTATTTCAGAAACAATAGCTACTGTCAAGAAATCAACCAACAGCCAATGTTGGCGAGGCTGCTGGGAGAAAGAAATGCTTCTTCATTGTTGGTAGGAGTGTACCAAGAACCACTATGGAAATCAGTATGCAGAGTCCTAAAAAATAATCTATAACTATAAATTCCAATGTACCCCACTATTCCCCTCTAGGTATCTCTCTAACACAGTTAAGGACACCATACCGCAGTAATGTATGCATACTCAAGTTGATAGCCCCACAACTCCATATAGCTAAATCTTGGAAACAACTTATATAGTACATCCATCAACAGGTCAATAATTAAAGAAAATTAGGCATTTATACACAATGCAGCACCACTTTGCTGTATAGGATTAACTTGAATTATTTGTAAGAAAATTGATGCACCTTAAGACCATAATGTTGAAGTAATTTACACACATAAGATTAAATATGACATTATGTCTTACATGAAAACAAGCCTATATTAAATAAAAGTATGAAATAAAAGACAATAATAAAGAAAAAGAGAAAAATTATTGAAGTCTAGCATAAACAGTGTATTTAAAGTGTACTCTGGCTTAGCGTAGTTTTCTTACATGCTTTATTTGTGTTTGGCCTGTTAGTCTGGTTTTAGTCTGTATACAGTGACACCTCAGCTTGCAAGTCACTTGGCCTGTGAGTGTTCTGTAGGATGGGCAAACATTTCTGAGAAATTTTAACTTGGTAAGTGAATGATGTCTTACAATATAAGCAGTATATCACACCAAGCATCACATGATCACAACTGGTTGGTGCCTGTCTATCTCTGTCTCTGTCTCTGTCTCTGTCTTTCTCTCTCTCTCCTCTCTCTCCCTCTGCTTTGATGTACACACGCTTTGGAACATTAATGCAATAAATTCGGAATTAAAGTTTCACTGTATATGATTATTAACTTTATAAAGGCTTATAAGATAAATCAATGATTCTGATGCTGTCAGCATAAAAGGGGAGGAGAGGAAAGGGGAAGAAAAAGAATTGACATGTGTCATGTACATGTATCAAAACTCAGACTATTTCCACAAGATTGAAACTGGATCCATATCTCTCACCATGTACTAAAATAAAATTATAATGAGTCAAAGAATTAAACATTAAAACAGAAATGAACCTACCTAAATATAGAGTAGGTGAAACACTTAAAGTCACAGATATAATAAAGAATTATCTAAATAGAACTGCAATTGCATATGATATCATAGTAAGAATCAACAAATGGAGTTACACCAAATTAAAAAATGATACAATAAAAGAATCACTTAGTAGTATAACGAGATAACCTACAAAATGAGAAAAAATTGCCAGGAATTCCTCAGAAAGAGGGCTAATATCTAGAATATATGAAGAACTCAAAAGCAATTAGCCCACCTAAAATAAAAGACCAAAGAAATGGGCAAGTGAAATGAACACATACTTCACAGAAAAAGTACAAATGGCCAACAAATATGTGTAAAAATGTTCAATATCTCTAGGCAACAGAGAAATTAAAATTCAAGCCGTGATAAGATCCCATCTTACACCAGAAAGAATGACAATCATCCAGAAATCAAAAAATAACAAATATTGGCAAGGCTACATTGTTCGTGGGAATGTAAACTAGTAAAAGCATTAGAAAATCAGTACGGAGGTTTCTCAAAGAAGTGAAATTAGAAATGCTGTTTGACTCAGGCAATCTTCCTCAGAGAGATTAAGACGTCATATTACACCGGCACATGCATATCAATGTTTACAGCAGCAGAATTCACTATAGCTAAATCTTGGAGGTGGCCTGTAGAATACTCATCAATAGATGATTGGATGTATAATATGTGGTATCGATATATAATGAAATACTACTCAACTATATAAGAAGGATAAATCTGATACATTTGTAGGAAAATGAATGTACCTAAAATCCACTATTGAGTGAAATAAACCAGGCACATAAGCTTAATTACCATATGATATTCCTCATTTCAGTAAGGCAAAGTACAAACAAAGAGAGCGATAAAGGATGGCTAGCAGGAGACAATCACATGGATCACATTTAGATGGGAAGGGGCCCAAGAGACCAAGGTGGGGATGAGGAGAAGGGGAAGGGGAAATGAGAAGCGAGACATGCCCCACACAGGAACCTACCAGTCTCAATGAAGAGAAACACCATACTTCATAAATAGGAGATAGGAATAAGAATATTATCAAGAGTAGAAATGAGGGGAAAGGAATGAAAGCGGGAAGGGAGGAGGGAAAAGGGGAGTGAAAAAGGATTAAAAAAGAAACAAGCCATAGAATGCACATGTAGCCACTCCCCAAGAAGACTGTAAACTGCTTGTACTGTAAAAATATACTAATATTTTTTAAAAATCAATAAAAACAAGATATCTAAAAGCCCTATATGTTGGCATTAAATAGACTACATAGAAATATACCACGAGTCAAAGAAGTTACAGGGAAAATAAAAGTATTTCAAATTGTGTGACAATAAAATTTTTTGAATATAGCTAGAATAGTGCTTAGTGAGAAATGTATATCTTCAATGATTATATTAAAAAGCCAGTTATGTTTATAATCAATACTTTATTCCTATGTAAAGGAGCTAGCAAAGTATAAATAAAACCAACCTAAGAATACAAATGGAAATACTAAAGACAAAAACAGATATAAATGGAATATAAAACGAATAGTAGAAAGAAATTAAAGCCCAAAGTGTATTTTTGAAAAGATTTAATAACACGGATCAGTCCCGCACAAGAGTGATCATGGGAACACAGGGAAAAGCAAATTTATCAACATTTGTAATGAAAGTGGGAACATCCCCACAAACTCCACGGCTACTACAAAAGACCACACACTGTGGGGTGAAAGAAAACAAAACATCAAAGTATGAGAGGAAAGCTATAGGAGGCTACTTTTGTGCAGGAAGGAAGGTCTAATTTAGCACACCTTTGCTCATTTTCAAAACCAGGAATATAGAGAAATAAATGAAATAAATAAAACTGGACACATACAATGTAACACAAGGCAGATAGGATGGAGATATGAAAGGGACAGAAGAGAAAGGAGGACTTTTATTTCTTTGTTTATATTTTTATTATTTATTTTTTATTTTGAAAGTAGTAAAATACAACAGAACAGGATGGAACAAAGCCAATTGAGACAGTGTAGTGAAATTGGTATAGAACTTCACAGCAGGTTACCAGGATAATAATAATAATAGATACCATAGTATATCTGGTTATCTTCACAATAGTTGTTCTTTTAATCAGGTATAGCAAAATCAAAGGGAATACAGAACATTATAGAACCCATCGAAACAGAATATTGAATAGAGCAACACCATCAATCAGGACAAAGCAAAACAGTGATACAAATATTTGCCCTCAAAGAGATGGCAGAAGGAAATCCCCCTTATTTGCAACACGACATATGGTCAACCTCCCAAGAGATCTTCACACTTCTGGCTCCCGTTTGCTAACGGGGGGGGGGGCAGCGATGGGAAGGGATGGGATATTTGACTCTCAGTGCACCGGTCACAGTCACAGTCATTTACCAGGGCAGCAGGCTGGATGTTCGTTTTCCCAGCGCCCTAAGTTCCAACACGGCGCGATCTCAGGAGACGCTGCTGGTTCTCGCCCTGGCACAGCCGTGGCTTGCCAGGCCACAGCCACTTAGCAAGGCGGCAAGCTGATGGCTTGGGTTCCCAGCGCCTATTTCTTTGTTTTTAATAGTACAATAATTCAATTTGATTCTGTTCGGTTTTCAAATGAAAGCATTTTGCAAAATTTTGCTTCCATTTGCAAAGTCCACATCAGGAAAGGAACACAATCATCGTCATCTTCTCCCAAATTCTGAAACCAAGGGTAAAACGAGATACCACTGGACTGGGGACTGAAGTCGGTACCTTCACGATGAGCTACAATCCCAGTCCTTCTCATTTCTTTTCTTTTTGTTTTTATTTTGAGACTGGGTCTTGCTATGTTGCCTAGTTGTCCAGGCCAAGCTCGACCTTGCAGTCCTGCCACCTCAACCTCCCAGAGTGCTGGGATCACAGATGGGGACCCCACTTCTGGGAAGGCATAGTGCTTCTGAGTGAAGGTCCTTGTCTAGCCTTCATTTAAAAACTGTATTGTCACATAACATAATCAAAGATATAAATGAAATGATATGGTATTTAAATTTGTGTCTATTTCACTTAATATTATGGCCTCAAGGTACAACCATTTTCCTACAAGCAACTCAAACTTATCCTTAGTTATGGAAGACTAGTACTCTGTTGTGTGTAAATACCACATTTTGTTTATCCACTCATCTGTTGATGGGTATAGAGGCCGTTTCCAAGATTTAGCTATTAAAAATTGTGCTGCTGTAAATATGAGCACGAATGTTAAAGAGCAAAATAAAGGAGAGGTAGCAGGAAGTAGGGCAATCTCTAAAATGAATGGGAACAAGAGATGGAGGGAGGGTGAGGGAAAGAAGGGAATGGGGATGGGGGAAAAAGAATTGGAAAAAGTGGAAAGATGGGATGGGAAACAGTTGCAGGAGCAGGAAGAGGTGGAAGGGGAGGGAAGAAATTAAAGTGTGCTAGGTACACATACAAACGCCCCACAATAAATGTAATCATTATGTACTGCTAACATATACTAATACAATAAATGAAAAGAACTCAGTAAACATAAGGGACAAAAAGAGGAAAATGAAATACAAACAAATAAATGAATGCAATTCAAATGAATAACAAAGGAAAAACAAGTAACTTTTGAATACATCACTTCATTCAAGAAACTTTGAATACATTACTTTTGCCCGAGCCCTTCAAGCTAAACATAAGGGCAGTAAACAAATGCGAAACTCTAAATAACAGTTGTGTTTTCACAGTGTTATATATTACTGATATTAATTACATTCCTTGTGCACAGTTGGTATGCAAATATAATGACTTCCTTTTTCATTTCCTTTTTGTCACCTTCCTCCCCTTCCCCTTCATCTCTGGTTTTTTTTCTGTAACTACTAATTTAGAGGTAGTTATTTCTTGTCTTTGTTACACTTTTTTCTTTTATGTCTCATGTTACAGTTATTGGCTTACATATCTGTCTTTTCTACCATACTCGGCTCTTTGGTAGCAGAGCTGGGATCCTATCTCCATTCTTGCCTAGTAACTGGCCCAAAGGAGATTCACACTGCACCTTCCTTAAAATACTCTAACAGATCCCCTGCCTATTCCACTCATCAATATCTTTAAGTATAATCATTTTGGTCATTGTTTCCTAAAGAAAAAATTAACAGATTTTTAAAAACGTACATCACAGGAAAGTATACTCAAGAATGGGCCTCAATTCACATAGAAGTTTCTAAATCCCACAGAATAAATAACCCTACACTTTGCCACTACATTTCTGTAGCAATTTTTCTCAAAACAGAATAATGATGCCAGATGATTCATTAATTGCAGAAGAGGAAAAGAGAGATATTGTCTGGCTGCCAACATTGCACAGAAGCCTTATTAGTATATGATGATCCTAGAAAAGCAATAAAATATATAAGCTGTACATCAGAGGATCAGGAATCCAGCACAATTGAAGGGAAAAGATCTGCAAAAGAATGAGAACAGATTGGCTAAGTGTTATCTGGAACACGGCCTGGGCCTCTGAATTTATCATCTCTACGCTCTGCTGTTTTCTATGCTCTCAGCCCAGTCCTTCCCCTGGTCAGTCATGGCGACCCTGTTAAGAGAAGGGAGCCCTAACCATGACCCAAAACCCACTTATTTATCAGAGTGCCAACACTGCAATTAAGTCTGAATATTGAGGTTTTAATTTAGAACAAAACAACTCATACATTAACATCTTCTGTCTTAAAAGAAAAGCAAACACCGCACGTGCCATAGGCTCCCGGTCACTATCCCCAAGCTCTCCCGGCTCACCCAGGCAGACTTGGGTCCCAGCAGACAACACTGGCAGTCAGGCCTCAAATGTCACCATTATGGTGTCCTTATGCAAAAACCAACAATTGTTTGAAAAAGAAAAAAGAAACATACTTTGAGGTTACCTAAAGGAATCACAATCATGAGCCTCTTTTCTAAAAGGGCATCCTGTCCTATCAGTGGGGTAAAAAACTGAACAACTGCACTGAAAATTCCTTTTGCTCAGCAGTTTCACTTCTAGGCATCCATTCCACAGAGATGCTAAGAAATCTCAAAATTAACTTTTTCCATCAGTTGCGCCAGTGATGCCAGAGTTTGATCCAGCAGTTCCGTTTCTTCAGCTTTGTTCATGACTCCAATTTCATGAAATAATACAAAAATAAATCAATATGAGTCCTATTACCTTAATGGTATCATTTTTAACCACAATCTCAGGAACAAACAGACGTGCGCTTTTCATGAAAGCTGTACTTACCTTAATTATTTTCTTTTCCCATTCATTATGAGTGTGTAACTTGCTAATTTTGTGTCAGAGTGTTGGTGGCAGGAGCTGCTCTGAGCTTTTTTTGTATTTCAACTTATAGAGTATATTTTTTCTTCCAATCAACTAAAGTGATGAGAACAAAAATGTACATAAAATTTCCAGTTAATCAGTTTGTCCAAAGATATCAAACAGACTGCTTTCCAATTTCTCTATGCTTCTTTCTCTCAGCTATGTAATACGCATAATATTTCCACCAACTCTGTCAGGCCATTTTGAGAACTACTCAAGTTGCCACAAGTAAATCCTTCAATAGTGATTGGTTTGCAGTAAAGATTCCAAATGTGTTGGTTTCAACTACCACACTGGTTGATGAAAACAGCCTGGCGAAAGACTGAACACATGCTTGTTCTCACTCAGGTATATCATCAACCATCTATGCCGGGGAAGTCATCCTCCTTCCCTGGACTTCGTTTTTTCATCCATGTATGGGAGTTCATAGACAAACTTCTCTGTAAGTTGTTGGGGTTTTTTTTGTTTGTTTGTTTTGCTTTGTTTTTTTAGTTCTGAAAGTTCCTTATTTTAACTCATCAATTTAGGGTAAGAAATATGGTTAACACGGGTGGTGATACTTTCATTTTGTCAAAACATTTATTATAATAGATAAAGTGCAGAGGCTGGGAAGATCATATAGTAAAGGTCATCGCGCACTTGCTTGTGAATCAGTAGGAGCAACTGCAAATAATCAGGCAGTGATGAAACCGTGTGATCGGAGCTGTAAGGAGGGAACCTCAAGGTCGGGGCAGACGGAGGACAGTCTGTCTCCTAACAGCAGCAGTAGGTTAACTGGGAACTCACAGACCTGCAGGACTCACTCTCAGAACCCAGGGGTAACGACCGAGTAGACAGCTGTTCACACTTAGTCTTCACTGAGCCAACTGATCATTCCGCTCCTGCTCTTTGATCTTCCCTCGCTTTTTATGTACCAGCCCGCTCTGAGTTTGACTGAATGCTGCAAAATTTTGTTGCATTTCATTTGGCCTGAGCATCAAAATTAAATATCCAGTGTTCTTTAAAATGTGTGTATTTTTAAAAAGAGGTTCTTAGGAAAAAGCATTTCTCAGCTATTTGTTTCACTATTTTAAAATGTTTTGTTACTAAACTTCATACATTGAGATTTATGTTTTTTTAAGTGACCACCACATAATTGGAGTGCATATTAACTTCATTTGTTTACTTTTTCTTTTTCAGAACTATAGCAACAGAGAAAAACAGTTACTGAGTGGAGTTTTTATGTAAAAAAAAAATTCAGGGTCATATTTTTCTTGAAAATATTTCCTTAGTATAAAGTCCTGTAACAATGACCAGTGGAAGTATTCAGAACCTATTTCATGTCTAAATAAACACCCATAAAAAACAGTCCTGTTAGAATTCTACTGCTGAAGGTAGAGTTTTTCTTCTAAAGGAAAGGTTGTGAAATATCCGAGTGGCCTATGATGGCGGAAAGTTGCAGCAAAAAGAGAGCAAAATTGAAAGGATACATAGCAAAAGGGGATGAATAAGAACAAAACAAACTCTTTGCCTACAAATTACATCTTACATTTGGGTTTAGGAAGCTAGTCTCACAGTTTTACTACTGATTTGAGCTTCAATTTAGTTAATAACAGTATTTCTTCTATGTCCTATTAAATAAATTACAATCTACACTTTTTGAAGTAATTGTTCTTTCTTGTTCAGTATCTGAAAACAAGTGTGTAATTTTCTTGGAATATGATAAAATTCATAAAGCAACAAGCACTTCGACTTTGTATTTATTTTCTGTGTAGAAAATACCCAGCATGACAGGTGCAAAAAAATGTAAAACAGTACAAAGTAAGTCTATCAAAGCTTTGTATAAATTTAGCTTTATACATTTTTTCTTTTGGTAACGCTGAGGGGATCTAACCCAAAGCTTCACATGTGCTACACTATTTTACTAAGCAAAATTTCCAGACCCTAGAATACAGATTTAAATGGAATAGATTTAAGGACCTGTTGTTTGTTTTGTATAAAGATCAGAAGTCTTCCAAGAATGCATCTTAGGATGACTTCAGAGAGTTCAAGGTAAACAGTACATCCTCAAGTGACTATCACTGCTTATATTTCAATAACTTCAATCAGCCTTGGCATCAAAGCTTTAGTTTTTCAGAAACATCAATTTGTCTACCCTTGCTCCTTAAAGTATGTGTGTAAGATTATTTGGAACACATTTGCCTCAGAGTGATATCAACAAGTTTGTAAGGAAAAATTAAATGGCATATAAACATATGATAATCTCACCACTACAGATTAGAAAGTCTGCTTCTACCTCTTTCCCTGCTATCCTTCCCAACCACAGCATTAAGTTCCAGAACCCCTAGCTTCCTTCAGGTTAGAGCTGAGAGGACGTTTGCTTTTCTAATCTACCATTTAGTAGCATTTTTTTAATGCGAAGCAGAATGGGCCAGAATGGGTTTATAGCTTGAGTGAGATAAGTAAATAATCTGAGACTTGCAATGTAGGAACTGCAAATTGGACATATAAAAGTATAGATAACTGAACCAGTCTGGTTAGAAGAATCAAGAACTGCTACGTAAAATAAAATGCATCTCATTCCACAAGCATTCCACAGGTCCTGACACCAAGGAAGCTGAGAATTCTGGGTGCTGAAGCTCTGGACACTCCAAGGGACGACAGGAGACTGTCAGTCCTGGTAATAGGGAGCTTGCATTTTAATGTTTGTAAATAAAAGATTGTCCTAGCCCTAAGCAAAGCAAAAAGTTGGAATTGAGGTTACTGCATAAAGCTAGGGTGTTTACAATGACTTCTCTGTAAAAGTACAAACAGGAAATCAAAATCAAAATCAAAAATCAAAACATCTAAAGATTAGTACAAGGAAACATAAGAAATCTGTACCTCCACCCAAGCTATGGATTTAGGCCATAATGCATTATTTGAGGTTGAAACTTATACTGCACAAATGGTTCCCAAAGGTCCAACACAAGTAACCGATGCAAACCTAGTTTTAAGATTTTGAGATTCTGGGAGTTCCTGAATCAAGGATACCCCGAATCCCATTCAACTAAAAGTGATATCCAATAAAGTACCATTGAAACAAACAGACAAGTAATATAAAACATGGGAAGAAATCCTTTTTGATGATTAATAGTTAATAAACATAAATAGGATAGCTAAAACTGCAAGAATTTCAGGTAACAAGAAATCTAAAATAACATAAAAATTAGTCTAATACAACTAAAAAACAAAAATTTCAAAATATAGAAAAAATAAATTTGAAAAAATAACAATTTAATTACTAAAGGGATAGATAAAAATCAACAAAACTTAAAACTCTACAGTTTCTAACCATTTGGTAAAAATTAGAAAAGTTTGCAATAATAAGTTTTAGCAAGGATGTAGAAGAGTGGGGACCCATGTATTTGTTTTATGACAAAATAAATTTCAAAGCCAAATACTAAAAGAACTGGGACTCATATACTCCTGTTTGGGGCAGCAAACTGATAAAATTACCTGGGAAACCAAACTGGCATTACCAAATAAATAACTGAAACTTCTATTATCTCCTATGATCAAGCAATTGTTCTCTTGCACTCTTATGAAAAATAACCTAGAGTTTCTTGCCCTTGTACAATAAGAAAGCTGTGTAAGATTTTTTATTGACCTGTAATCAATGGGAAAATTTTAAAATGTGGTGGCCTCAGTGTATAACTTAGGGGTAAAGTACACCTGTAACTTTTGTGAGACCCTAGGTTCTATCACCAGCAACACACACATACACACACACACACACACACACACAAATTGTGATATAGTCACAAGACACGTACTATATAGCAGACAAAAAGGAATAAATATACACTGACATGGATCTTAGGAATAGATCTTGGTCAGTACTTTGTAACTTGTTTTTTCCTCCAAAAAATGGTTCACATCCTTACAAAAAAATCAGAAATTTGCAAACTAACCAATATATTGCTTTGACATCCATAATTTTTTAAAACATAATCTTTAGTTCATTAAGAGATTAAAAAATCTGCCTAGTTTCAAAATTAAAAGCATGCAAAAAAAAAACATGCCAGGGATTTAGCTCAACAGCATAAGCGCCTGCCTGGCAAGCACGAGGTCATGAGTTCCATCCCAGGTACCAAAAAAAACAAAACACAAGAAACAAAAAACAAAAAAAAAGAAAGCCCCCAAAAACAAAACAAAAAAACTATCTCCATAGAAAAAAATTTTTATTATATAACTGTGTACCTGAAGCCTCATTTTCAGTCTTCCTCTATATATTCCCATTCCTTTTTTTAAGTGAAAAGAGAATAAAAACAATGATACAGAATTTCAAAACAAAGCAATAGGAGATTAACAATGGTTACTATACTGCATATTGTTATCTTCAAACTAATTGCTCAGATTGCAAGACATAGGTATGAAAAAATAATCAATGAAAGTACAAACCATCCTTTCTGATGAGCTAACAGAGATTAATAGCATAAATACCTATCTTGTATGTCTAATTACTTTTCATGGTTTCCAGTCTACCCTTCTAATATTTCATCTCACATACAGAAGGCAGCCTGCCATATCTCTCCATCTAATTCTCTACTGTCTTGGGTTCTCTTGAGAAACAGACCCAATAGCAGGGAGGTAGGTACGCAGGTAAATCAATATCTAAAGGGAGTGTATATGTCACTTGCCTGTTGTTGGGATAAAACACCCAAAACCCCAAATTGGAGGAGGAAAAGTTTATTTGGGCTCACAGTTTAGTCCACAATCAACTGGCTCCGGGCAGACATAGCACAGCCGAAGGGCCTGGTGGAAGACAGCCCCTCATTTCACCCCGCAGCTGCCAGGAAGCAGAGCAGAAGAGAGTCTGATTTTTTAAAATTCTTTTAAGTTCTAGACAGAAGTCCTTTGTCTGAGGACAAAGATAAGGAGGTTGAGTGAGTTTGTGGTTGTGGTTGCACTGATCTTCAGTCTGTTTTTATTCCAGTACCATGTTGATTTTATTACTATAGCTTTGTAGTATAATTTCAGATCAGGGATTGTGATGCCTCCTGCCTTGCCTTTGCTGCTTAGAATTGCCTTTGCTATTCTAGGTCTCTTCTGGTTCCAGATGAATTTTAGGAGTGATTTCTCTAGATCTATGAGGTATGCTAGTGGTATTTTGATTGGGATTGCATTGAATCTGTATAGTAATTTTGGGAGAATGGCCATTTTCACAATGTTTGTTCTTCCTATCCATGAACAAGGCATGTCTTTCCATTTTCTGAGGTCCTCTTCAATTTCCTTTTTCAGGGTATTATAATTTTCCTTGTATAGCTCTTTTACTTCTTTTGTGAGATTAATTCCCAAGTATTTCATTTTTTTGGATGCTAGTGTGAAAGGTGTGGCTTCTCTTACATCTCTTTCAGTATTTTTGTTGTTAGTGTATAGGAATGCTATTTATTTTTGAGTATTGACTCTGTATCCATCTACATTGCTGAATTTATTTATTATATCTACGAGTTTTTCAATGGGGTTTTGGGGGTCTTCTATGTAAAGTATCATGTCATCTGCAAATAATGATAATTTAACTTCCTCTCTTCCTATCTTTACTCTTTTTATTTCTCTCTCTTGTCTAATTGCTCTGGCTAGTATTTCCAGTATTATGTTGAATAGGAATGGTGATAGAGGATATCCTTGTCTTGTGCCTGATTGTAAGGTAAAGGCTTTCAGTTTTTGGCCATTTAATATGATGCTGGCTGTTGGTTTGTCATAGATAACCTTTTATCATGTTGAGGTAAAGACCATCTATTCCAATTTTCTGTAAGGTTCTTATCATGAATGAGTGTTGGACCTTATCAAAATCTTTTTCTGCATCTATAGATATGATCATGTGGTTCTTACTTTTGGCTCTATTGATATGGTGGATTACATTTATTGATTTACATATTTTGAACCATCCCTGCATTCCTGGGATGAATCCCACTTGGTCGTGGTATATAATCTTCTTGATGAGTTGCTGCATCCTGTTTGCTAGTATTTTATTGAGAATTTTTGCATCTATGTTCATTAGGGAGATTGGCTTATAGTTCTCTTTTTTAGTTGGGTCTTTCTCAGGTTTTGGTACTAGAGTAATATTTTCTTCCAGGAATGACTTAGGAAGAATTGCTTTCCTTTTGATTTCATTGAAGAGTTTGAGGAGTGTCGGAATTAAGTCTTCTTTGTATTTCTTGTAGAATTCCGCAGTGAATCTGTCTGGGCCTGGGCTCTTCTTTGTTTGCAAGGACTTAATTACATTTTCAATTTCATTAATAGAAATTGGGTTATTCAGGAGTTTTCCTGATCCAGCTTTGGTAGTTCATATGTATCTAGGAATCTGTCTATTTCTTCTGTGTTATCGTGATTCTGAGGTTTTAAAAAATTGCCTTATGAGCATGTGGCAGCTAGCAAGTTCAGTATTCATAAGGCAGACTAGGAAGTCTAAAATTCAGGCAGGAATTTTTATTTTCAGAGGTGATGGTGGTACTAGGGATTGAACCTAGGTCCTCTCTACTAAGCTGTATCCCCACTGTCTCCCCTACCCCAACACATACATACCTTTTGAGACAGAGTCTCACTAAATGGCTTAGTTGCCCACACTGTCCTTGAACTTGGGATTCTCCTGCCTCAACTTCCCAGAGTACTGGAATTACAGATGTGGGCCACCGTGCCCAGCTCGAGCAAGATTTCTGTGTTGCAATCTGGAAGCAGAACACCTTCTTCTAGGGGAAACCTCAACTTTCTCTCCTGAGGTTTCAACTGATTGGATGAGATTCACCTACAATATAGAAGATACTGTTCTTTAAAGCCAGCTAATTATAAATACTAATCATATCTGCAAAAAAATGTTCCAGCAACATCTAAACTAGTGCTGGATCAAACAATAAAGCCTAGGCAAAGGTCCTTGTGCCATCGACCATGACATGCAGAGGGTTCACTGGACATGGCAGCAACTGGCCAGTCTGGGGAAGAGGGAGAACACTGATCCACCCTGAGGATCAACACGCACGACCTGCCTAGAGCAGTGGCTGCATTGAGAGAGTCAGGAATATCTCCTCTTATACAGAATCTAAAAATGCTCACTGCATAGAAGTTGAGAGAAGGGTGATTATCAGAAATGGAGGAGAGTAGCAGGAAGAGAAGCACCCGCGAAACTCTATGGGGACTGAGCTATCCTTAGACAGGAGAAATTCATTCTGGTGTGCAGTGACACAGCAGAGTGATTACAGATGAAAATAACTTACTACATAGTTTCACAAAAGCTAGAAACAAGAATGTGAACGTTTTCAACATAACAAAATGATAAAAGCTTCAAGAGATAGTTTATACTGGCTGAAACATGGCACAGTGTACACATGCAGGAAAATGTCACATAGAATCCCATAAATATGTCTAATTTTGATCCATCAGTTTAAATAAACAAATAAATAAATAAGGAAGCCTCCCATCTACCACAAGTAATGCGTCAGGTAACCTGCAACACTAGTCTACCCCACTTGGTAGGAGGGGCTTTTCAATAGGTTTCCTGGAATGACATTAAGTCTACAAATAGAAATCAAAAGCTGACAACAATGGTACAAATGCTTATTTGGGGGAACAACCACAATTATTCAGTATGGGTTAAAAAATTTTCAGTTCCTGTTTGTAACACAGGATGAAGTTCACTTTCAGGAACATGCCCTGTTCTCCCTCCCTTTCCCGATATCTCATTCTCCATTTCCAAAAGTCTAGTTTCCTATCACTTCTCATTTCTATTAATTTATATTTAAGTTTCTCATATACAACCTGATAGCTAACTTTCTGAATCCGATTTATTTCATTTAGCATGATATAATGACATAATTTCAGTCTTCTTTATGACTAATATTCCATTCTGTATCTACACCACATTTTCATTTTCCACTCACTTGTTGACAGGCATTGAAGCTGTTTCTAGAGTTGCCTGTTGTGAGTACAGCCCCTATCATCACAGGCATGCAGCTATCACTCTAGCCTGAAGTCTTCAGTTCTTCCAGGAATGCACCCAGAGCAGGTACAGCAGGGTCAAATGGCATTTGTATTTTCTACTGAACCAGTTAGATCCTTGAGTGAGCTTCTTCCAACAGAGGAAAGAGTTTACAATCTTCCTCTGAGGGTTACGGCTCTGTAAATGGAGACTGCTGTCTCTGCATGGTGACCCCAGGACAAATGGGCAAAGGTAGAAAGGAGAAAAGGAAGAGATAGGAGGCAGCAAAGGGTGAACAATTGCACATGAAAGAAGCATGCAGAGATCTGAAAGAGGAGGAAAGACTGAAAACTCTTTACTCCCTGTTACTCCTTGTGGCTACCTTCTCGTGTCTTCCTCTGACAAAGTTTAAACTGACACTGTGCTCTCACAGCGGGCTTTCATTGCACGTTCGTGTGTCTTACATTAAGAATCAACATCTTTAGATGCAAAGAAAAAAACCTGTTCTCTGGTGAGTGCTTTAGAACCTTTGCTCTCCTGGCTCAGAGGCCATCACAAGGGTGGCTGGGCCCAAACTCAGTAGACAGTAACAAACTCATCCTTCTCCAAAAGGCTGCTAAGCTTGAGTAGTGAGCCCCAAGACTAAAGGAACACCCAGAGCCACAAGGGGGTATCCCAATCTTAAACAAGGGAGGCACAGGGTACCCAAAAATGATAGCTAGATAATGAACTCAGAGTTGAATCAATTTTATAGAGAGAAATGAACTACTGTATTTCTTATGTATAAATATGTGGAAAAAAATTCATATTCATTATAAAGAAATGAGTGTCAACTGCTTATTACAGAGTAATTCATATAAACAAGACTGTAAATCCTTAAACTTCTCCAAATCTTTTCCTCAAAAGAGTTCTATTTAAACAGTTACACGCACATTTGATTCCAATCCAAAGGTTTTAAACAGAAACAAGGAAAACATACATCAAGACAATTCCATTTCTTACCTGGACAAGTAATTATCCCACTCAGAGACCTGGTGGGATTCACCGATCTTTAAAGGCCCCTAAAGTATAAATCCTGACACCGTCACACACACTTGTTTTGCTGAATGTGGCAAGGCCTCTGTGCCCGACGCTGAGGGTAGACTGGTGGACTCGGTCCTCTTTAGTAGGTATCATTCCACCACCAGCTCCTGTTTAAGACAGAGACCATGACAGTGATGCCAGTTTAAAGTGAGTTGACAAGAGGGAGAAATCCAGTAACACCATTGCCATGAGAAATTAATCCAAACGTTAATAATTCCACAGCCCACACGTTCCGGGGTTTGGGTTTGCAGGAACTGCAGCAAACCATCATGCTATTAGAGAGACCTGCTAGGCTAACAGCACCATGAGGAGACACCAGGAAATGTCCTTCCTGCTTAGACAGAACCTAGCCACATATACAATGCCTTTAAGTACATTAACCTGTGACCTTTCCTGATGCTTATGTCCAATCTACAACCAAGATGAAGGGGTTTCAACCCTGTGCTGATAGAAAAGGCTTTTCTCATCTGTGTGTTCCTTCACAAGCCATCAGTCAATGGGTATTGATTGACACAGAGCCAATGACTTGCTTAGCTCTATAGGTCACTATATTATCCCAGCCAAGCACCTGGCACTTACATAACTTTTTACTGCTTACAAACAGCTTTCATACACATGTACCCACACATTTTATTTTCTTATTTCAAAAAACTTAAAAGAGTGGGGAGGAGAATACATGCAGATTACCTCTGAAACAACTGAAAATATTTACATACAAGTTTATATTCTCAACAACATGGGTTAAGTGCTTGCTATAGTTTATGAACAGTACCGTTTACTAAAAACACTGAATTTTATTTAAAAATATGTGTAAAACAGGTGGCATCAGAGTGGTCAGAGACACTGAAGACACAGTGTTTAGCTAGAATGCAACTCATGTTTTAGTTAGGGAAGACAGAGACAAAGCAAATTACTTAACATATAAATGCACAAAATACTAAAATGAGTGGACTTACAAGTTTGGTTTTCTTTGAGCCATGAAAGTGATCTCATAACAGATGTTAGGGAAGGTTTCCTAACACTTATCTGGAATAGGATGGGCAAGGCTTTCTATTCTCTGGCAACAGCAGTATAAGGCAAATATTACTGTCACTCTTCATTTTAATGTTAGGGAAATAGGTTTAGAGGTTAAGCTGTTTGTAAGTAGTAATTTTAATGTTAGGGAAATAGGTTGAGAGGTTAAGGGACCTTCCTGAGGTCTCAGAGCCCACAAGCAACTGGTCTCAAATGCAGGCGGCTCTAACTCCAGACCCTCTCCCTGACACCATTCTGATGCAGAAATGAGCACTGTGACAGTGTTTCTCAAAGGTGGTCCCAAGGTAGGCAACCTCAGATGCCCCTGGTGTGCAAGACAGCTTTGCCATGGCTGGACAAAATACCCAGCAGCCACAGTTTAAAGGAAGAAAGCTTTAATTCGGCATGTGGTTCAGGGGACACAGTCTATGGTCAGCTGGCTGCAGGGCAGACACACTGTGAAGGAAGAGTATCGCCAGGCACAGCTGCTCAGGTGGTGACAGCAGGGGAATGGAGCCAGAGAGGAAGTGCAGGCACCAGATGTGGGCCCTGAGGCCATATCTCTGTGAGCTAGGCAGTCACACCCAGGAGCCTGGTATACTAATACCCTTGGTGGCCGCCAGGCCCATCGAGTGGACAAGTGAGCTCAATCATCACAGATGGGAACTTGTAGGCATGTAAATTCTTCCTTCTGCCTGCTGGACTGGGGGAGGCGCCCAGCATTCTACGCTTACCCTTCCAGAGGACGCTGAGGTGCTGCACGCTCAGGTTCAGACATCGTACTATGGTATTTCAGGAGAGAAAGGTTCTGATGACTTAGTAATAAAAAATTCTCAGGAGGGCATAATAGTACACTCTGAGAAGCTGAGAGGCAAATTCTATCCCAGCAAGGACAAATCAGTGACTTAATAAAACAGATCTTGTCTCAAAACCAAAAAGGTGTAGGTTAAAGCCAACTGCAGTTCAATGGCTAGTACTGGAAAAAAAAAAACCCTACAGGTTTAGTCTCACATATCACCTGACTTCAGTCTTTGATCCCTTTTAATTATGTAAATACGAGTAAATATCTTTATCTGGAACTATTTTTCCCATCATTATCACCACACTGTTTTATTGCCTAAAAACAAATCAGTCTCTTTCCTAAAAATGCCACATCTCAGTAGAAATAGAAATTATTCCTTGGATAGATACTGTCTGTAAAACACAGACAGGAGTGACATTAAAGAACCTTTGTGAAATACATCAAACATGATCAACAAACAGCCAAGTGAAGCAGAGGGCTCTATAATTAAGCCGATCCTGAGACCTCTCCCTAAATTGACTAGCAGTTAATAGGAAAGAAGACTCACAAACGCAGCACTTTATTTAAAATTACTGCCAATGTTTTCTATAAGAAATTGAGTATTTAAAAAAAAAAGAAAGAAATTGAGTATTTGCTTATTTGAATGCTACAGTGTTATACTGGAGGCAGAATCCACTCGGCCCACCTTCAGGTGAATCCAACATGTTTTTCAATGCGAAGCTACTTTTTTTAAAAACGTGCTGTACTTGTGGGGATGTAACACGACACACATCACACCCTGTGCGTGTTCTCTCCCTATCCTAGGCCACACTTGCTAGTTTGCCTTTACAGTCAGGGAAATGTCCTCAAACTGCTGTGAGACACCCTCAACCTGGTACCACGCCTCTTTCCTCGCAAACGCTCTTTCTTCCCTTCTGTTGGACTTGTAGGCAGCACCAGCCTTTAGTGCTCTCAAACACTGCTCTTCTCCAGCATGGTAGGTGGCGAGTCAGCCCACACTCCTGCTCGCAGGCCTCTTCCTTCTGCCCTGCAGTTCAGGAGCTCTGGCAGAAACCCCAGCGCCAGCACCAGCCCCAGCCCCAGCGCCAGCGCCAGCACCACTGTCACCACCACAGGCTCCTCTTTTAAGGGTAGCGAGAATGATGCAGGCAGAAAACAATCAGCATATTCTCATCCCTGATTATGAACCCAGATCAGTAACTGGTAAGGCAGTATTTACAAAAAATCTAGAGGGAAAAGAACCTTCCTTGTTCTTGTAGAAAGAGCATTTTAAAGAGACCCACACTCTCTATATATGCATGAGGTGTATCTGGCCTCTACAGCCAGGGAAATGTCCTCAAACTGCTGTGAGAGACCCTCAACCTGGTACCACGCCTCTTTCCTTGCAAACACTCTTTCTTCCCTTCTGTTGGACTTATTAGGAATTATTAGCAGCCCTATTTTTACTACAGAATAAGCTGGTACCACCCAGGGATACAGGAAAACATGACATGAACAGACAGGTTCTTGATAGTATTAATGAAATACTACATCAAACTATCCTTAAAATTCACTTGCCAATTACATGAGTCAAGAAATCTCCACTACTGTTTAAGTCAATTTGAAGTAAGTTTTTTTTCTTGTTTGTATCCCTAATGCATCCAAAACGCTATTGATCATTCCACGAAGAAGGGCAATTTGGCAATGTTCAAAGGCTTCAGAAATGTATGCACCCTCTGAACTAGCTAAGATTGCATCCTAGGAAAGAAATGAATGGCTATGAACATATTTATATGCATGCACAAGACTATCACACTATTCCTGCCTTGTAGAATATAAAATACTCAAAGTGATCTAAATTTCCAATGTGTGAATAATCAAGTGCATTGGAATATAAAGGTACTACCAAAGGCCACCCAGTCCACAAAAAATGATCAGTCAGGTACACTTATTTGATAGTAAAAGCTGTACCTTACTATATAGAATCTTTCAGTAATCTACTTTATTTTAAAATATATGACTATGATAATGCTCATTATTTTGAAATTTAAATGTCAAAGTTTGCATATATTATTAAGAGTTTCTCAGTTCTGGCTGCATCAAGCCTACAGAGAAACCATTAAGAAGCAATGTCCAGACAATTACATCAGGTTCCCTGGGGAAGTCGTCACCTGAGCTGAAATTTTTCAAAGACCTTGAGTGATTCTCATGTATGGTGAAGACTGAAAATGATCCATGTTATTTTGTTTACCCGCAGAACAACACCATTAGGTACTATTTGTACCACCTTCCTGTGGCAATGAGCACCTCTCAGCTTAAATCTCCTTCTGTAAGAGAGAAGAAACTCGATTCTGATGTTCAAAACCACCACATCGACATCAAACTGTCTTTTAGTCATGGAGGCTCAATACAGAAGGACTTTGGTCAGAATTCAAAAGAAAAGGAGTAGTCGTATTTCTGCATGGAGAAATTACAAATCATGTAAGTTTTTCTTTCTTCCATATTTACATGTTTTATTTCTAATAATCACACAAGACTCTCCATGTTCTCCCCATTTCTTCCTGGTCTGCTGTGCCAGCCCATTAATTACAGCAGAGGTTCACCCCTGGCACTTTTCTGATAGTTTTCAGAATGTTTGTCTTGTTGTTTTTTTACATTTACAACTTTTTTATTTGTCCATGTTTGCAGTATCTAGCGATTACATTCACCTTGGGGAGTTGGTACACATGCATAACATGTCTCAACTCCTTCTCTTTCCCCTCCCCTCTGCTTTTCCCTCCCTCCTGGTCGTGGTCCCCTTCCCATTGCTGAGTGATTATCCACAGGATACATTTTCCCATGTGTAAAATCAAGAGACCTGCTGTTTATGAGCTTGGATGACCCTGTGGACTAACGTGGCTGGTCCACCCTGTCATCAGGGGCCACTGACACTAGGAGCCCTCCTGACCACTCACCACACCCCTGTTCCACTAGATTCCACACCTCATTCATACCCTATGAGAGAAGATCCAGATGCTATGTAATGTATTTATTTGCAAAGCAAACTCTGGGTAAAAATATGTGATGACCACTGATCTGAACTAGCTCCTGTATGTCTTAGATGAGAAGACAGGCAGCTCACAGAGCAGAAACCTCACAGCAAGAAGCCTCCTGCAAGACCAAGCATACTAGCGGGGCTGAGTCCTGATAGCAGGTAAGGTTTTTTCTATGACTGCTGCAACAAATGACCATAAATCCAGAAGTTTAAGAGTAATACAACCATGCAGCTCCAAAGGCTCTAGGTTTGCTGTGAGTCTCCAAGCTGTGCTCTTTCCTGGAGGCTCCCAGGAAGAACCTGCTTCTGGGCTTGTCCTGATTTCTAAGGCTTCCTATGTTTCTTGGCTTTGGGCTTCATGGACATTGGGCTCAGTCCTGTCCATGCTACATCCTCTCTGGTTCTCTCTTCCATAGGCACAGCTCCCTCTGGACACAGTCAGGAGAGCTTCTCCACTTTTAAGAGCCCATAAGGTTATATATTACATTGGATTCACCTAGAGTATCCACATCTTTATCACAAAGTCCTTAATCATCTGAAAAATCCATTTGCTAGATAAGGTAACATGCTCACAAATTCCAGGAGCTAGAATGTGGGCATATATGGCAGGAGTTATTCTGCTGACCTAAGCATCCACACTTCCCTTTTTTATCACAATGGAGAAACAAAGCACACTCATTTGCACCAACATGTCAAACAGTGCCAGCCAGACATAGACACACTCAGTCCCATACAAGTCCTTAAGTTGGAGGGAAGGAGGACTGACAGAGAACAGCTCTCACAGAGTTTTTTTAAATCACAAATATCCTTTCTCTATTTACATGACATAAGCCCTTCTTGACCCTATAAGCATATCAAAATTCTTCTTTTGCATATTTTCATATAATGTTTCTACAAAACATATACACAATAAACGGAATAGATTTTACTGATACATATATATAACTAAAGCAAGAAAAAAATGTTAACATTATTTCTATAGGAAAAAGTATTATGAATTTTGATGTAGGTGCTCAGAGGATTAAAATGGGCAAGTTTGCACACTACCACAGAGAATGTATTTCAGATTGCTCTCTGAGCAAATGCAAATCTCACTGTCAAGAAAACACATGGCCCTAAGTGGTAGAGCAACATAAAATAATTTTTCTAAAAACAAGCCAGTTATTTGGTAGTGAGGCATGGCAGCACACTCCTATAATCCCAGCATTCAAGAGGCTGAGGCAGGAGGATCATTGCGAGTTCAAGACCAGCCTGGGCTACAAAGTGAGCACAAGGCCAGCCTGAACTGCATAGTAAGACCTTGTCTCAAAAAGAAAAAAAAAGGCAAAAAACAAATCAAAACAAACACTAGTAGCTTAAGTTCCAGAGGGTGAAAATGTCAAATCTCCAAGTAGTCAAAAAGCCCTCTGCTGTAGTACATTTCTCCAGGCAGAGTTACAGTCCTAAATGCAGGAACTGGTGATACCTGATAAAAGGAAAATCCTCCACATCACTCTGAAATATTCTCTCTGCCCATTCCCTCAATAGCAACAGCCTTGACCACCACTGACCCCTGTGACAACGGTAGTGGCCACTGTCATGGCCTCCAGCTGGCACTTCATGTCCTTCCTTGAAATGTTCAGTCCCTTACCCTTCGCCCAGAGCCTAGAGGTAGCCACCAATCCCAGGCAATTACATGGAGCCCACTCTTATTCAGTTCCTTACAAGGCTTACATGGTGGGAGTATGCTTCAAATTATTCTATTTTAGCTTCATGACATTTCTGGAAAACCACAGAGGAAATTTATTTAATAAACACACCCTGAGAACCTATGATTTATGTAATATGTGGCAGGGACCATTCTCAACCTGAGTGACTTTCAATCGACCTATCTCCACAGACGTATATCCTGTGAGAGACAGTTTGTAAACAGGGATGGCAGTGTGTGATTTCACGCTTGGAAATTCAGATGAAATTGAAAATTGCCTGGGAAGTGGTCTGGAGTGAAAACTGATTTCTCCACACCCCACTTGCTTCCTGTGGAATCTTGTATTGTGGAGGAGCAGTGGTCTAAGAATAATCGTACCAATAAACCCCTCTGGTTGACTGGGCAGCAGCCCAGAGTGACAGATGGAGAGAATGTTGGGGCCATGAGGAAGGGACAAGCAGGAAAGTCTGCTCATCTGAGATGGAAGTTTAAGGCGACAGCACAAGGTGATGACAAAGACACAGATGTTACACCTAGACCCCGCAGACTAAACAAAAAATGAACTGATTTCCTTGAGAGCACCAAAGCAGGGTAGCCCTGGAATCTTTCATTTCTTCATTTATAAATATGCCATTCTTAGAACTGGACATGTTACACTTAACAGAAAGCAGCCTTAATTGTTGATTACAGGCTTTCTGCTCTGCTGAGAAAACAGCAAATCCAAAAGAAGATTCAGGCCTGCCCTCAGGACCGCCTTCCGGTGAAGACCGTTTTGTAAGCCGCTCCTCACTGGGCTGCTTGCTCCTTCCCAGTCTTGGAGCAGAAAGTTGAAAGGCTCTCCTTAGAAGTCCTTTCATGCACAGATAAAAGGGAAACCAGCGAAACATCACCTAGTGAAGGCTTTCTGTAAGAGTGTTTTTTTGAACTGTGCATATGTTATGTGAAGACATTTGAATCAAATTTCTGCATGGATGTTTTAAACACGCTGGAAATGTCTACTGGAAGCAAATTTTTTTAACAAGTCAAAACAAAGGTCGACATCAATCTTTAAATTTAATTCTATCTGTTTTAGTGCTTTAGTATTTTGCTGCCTGAAGACTTTAATACACGATGCTGTCACTACATGAGTTTTTTTCTGGCACAATTTTTGACACACAAATAGCTTGCTTGTTTCTGGTACAGCAGAAAGACAAAATGACAGCGTTTGCTGTCCCTTCCTCTGTCAGTCAGTAAGCAAAACTGTTAATTCGGCCTATCCAGCACACTTGCATAAAGATGTTAGTATTAAAGAGAGCTTGTCTTCTCTTTGCAAATGACCTCTCTTAAGCTATTTTCTCTTTTTCTGGGGGGGTTAGTGAACCATTGGGCTTAGAAATCCCCTTCTCAAAAGTAAAACGTTCCCTGAATTATCTTAGTGTGATTAATATGGAAAAACTCTTCACTCCCCACTGGCACTATCACTTAATGATAATTCATTCAGTTGAACAAATCTTGCAAAGGCTCAGGAAAGAGTCCTGTCCACAATTTTCTTTCCTAAAACCTAGATTCTTATGGAGATGTCATCTTTTTTTACATTAGGAATTTTTTTATCTAATGAAATGTCTAAAGGTCAAAGAGTACAATAAATAACCACAACAAAAACATTTGTCTTACGCTTGGTTATGCTACACCATGAAAGTCCACACCTGAAAATAATGATTGCTTCACTGACTTAATTTTCCAGGCAAACTGATGCATGGGCTATCGCTGAAACAGAGCGGAAGAAGGCATTTTAAGGCAAGGTAAGAAGAACCAGGGAAACTAGGAGTAACGTCTCCTTTAAAGAAACTTGTGTGTTAGTGGAAATATTCTAAGAGAAGAAATCCTTTTTATTGATACAGTCTGCACAGCAGCTGCTTCCAAAATGTGTCTACCCATCAACCCGCCTCCTTTGTCCACTTTTCAAACATCTGCTGAACAAACATCCCTCCTTCATTCACCTGCCCGGGCTGCTGGTTCACAAGGAAGGACGATTGTAGCAGCATCTCCATCACTTCAGTCATTTACTAATCTCTCAATAAACAGATGTGAGAAAGGAAATCTGTCTCCTTCTTTCTCTCTCCCCTAAACCAAGGAGCAGAAGAACTGTCTACATTTTCCCTCTTCTTTATGGGAGTAGAAGCAGGACAATGAACCCCACATATTTCTGAGTCTCTTGTTCCCATTCAATAGTGAAACTGAAACACAGATCCAGCAATGCTGCCTCTTCAATTTTGATGTATTCATAGTGACACAGGGGAATGAAGCCCCCACCCTACTAGTTGTAGGTTAAGAGTTCATGTTCTCTAAAATCAAACAATGAATTTTGGCAACAATGGAGGTTAGGAGCAGAGTATATTTATTGAGAAGAAAGCTTTTGTCTGAGAGACACAGAAGGGGTGCCAAGTGGGTCACCAAAGACTCTATCTATTCTAGGGATTTTTATAGAGCAAAACTACAAGGTGAGGCACGTCAAGAGGGGGAAGGGTATGGAAACTCACAATGTAGGCATCAGGTAGGACAGAACTTTGGTCAACCAATGAGATTAATTGTTCAGGTAAAACTGATTAAATCAGGATCAAATGGGGAAGCTAGTCACATAGCAAGTAGGCATGCTTAAAGAGCAGTGACTCTTCCCTAGGAAGTTGGGAACCTGACTCCTGGCCACCTCACGTGATCCAACCTATTTAGAATATCAACCACTGATATTTATACGTAGGTGTGGTTGCATTTGTGTTGTCTTTTGTCTTGAGATCTGGCCTGCAGTGGGTGGTGTCTGTCTCTTCCAAAATTGTAAGATATCTGGTCTTCTGCCCTAGCTCCCTGGAGGGCCTACCCTGTCTGACTGCCTATAATATTTCTAATTAACTCAGCTGCCTATAATACGATAACGCAGAGCTGTAAGAATGTCTCCTTTGCATACTACCTCTCACTTTATTATCCCAATCTTTTCCTTTGCATAGGCTCACTTTACAGTTTTCTATGAGTTTTCTCTACAAGCACATGGTTTGTAGCCTTCTGAGTACCCATCCTTAAGATGTCCTTTTTTCTCATGTCCTCCATTTTCACTCTGTTTAATTCTTATTTCCTTTCTACCACCATGGCTTCCATGGCCTCTGTGGTTATTCATGGTGTGGCATAATCAAGCACAGGACAAATGTTTTTGTTGTGGTTGTTCACTGTACTGTTTGAAAGTACCATATTAGATCATCATGATTTAGACATATCTTTTATATCAAAATATTATTTGTGTGTTACCCTAATTTAAAAATATGACCAAGCCCCTTATGAGCCTAGAGACTTATGAACTGCTGGTTCCAGTGTTAGGCTTTTCCCTGCTCCTCTCCCCCCAGGTGGTCTCCATCATTTTCAGACTTGGGCCCCAACCCCCGCAGATGATGCTACAGAGACAGCCAAGCACTGTGCTAGTTCAGAGAGGATCCCACTTGCTTCAACTATTTATTGCTTCAGAAATCAAAACAATTCCCCATGGCGTCAGCAAGAGCCTGATTTCCTTTACACAGGCAAGGATGATTCCTTCTATTCTCACGCTGAACTCAAAGAGCTTTGTTGCTCAGAAATCTCTCAGCAAGATCCTCGGCAATTCTTTCCTCTCTCAGTCAAAATAAAGAAGCATTTATCACTTTTTTCCCCTTTTTTTATTAGCATCTTTGGGCTGCATGAAAATACATTCATTGTGAAAGACTGGTATCTGGTATACACAATAAGTCCCCGACTTACTAGCAAGTTCCATTCCAGGAAGATGTTCATAAATTGAATTCATTGCTAAGTCTGATGGAGTGACTCTCATATACAGCTGACATAAATACATAATGTAAAGTATTAAAATACCAGACACATGCAAAAATTCAGTAAGTCCCCAACTGCACTGAACTATCGGACACTTGCACTATACAGTAAGCATGCAGCAGCACAATTGTGACAACATCGTGCAGACACCTGAGCCACTTTTCTGATTTGTTCACATCTAACAATGTTCGCAATGTGAAGTTGGTTGGTATCTGTGAAAGGTTCTAACCTGAATGTTCCTAGATTGGGGACTTACTGTATACATCATGGTCTTCTTACTTTCTCCTTCCTTCCCTACTGAAAAAAGTCCAGGGTTAGCAATTCATAGGGAAACTTGCTAAGAACCATTTCCATTAAGAAAAATTCAAAATAGACACACTTGGACCCCAAACGAGTCTCTGTTAGTTTCTCTTTCTCATTATTTTCTACTCACGACAGAAAGCCAGCTGGCTATCTGATCTCACAGTACTGATGATGTTCTCGGTAAGTTCCATCTTCATCCTCAGATCTCTGTAGGCTGTGTGGCAAAGGCTTGATTCCAAGCATCAGTGGAATACACAATCCTCCTTCCAGTGGGACTGGGTGCAGTGTACCACGTTCTGCTCAAATGCCCACAGATGCAGTGCAATGTCACTGTTCAGCTGCTGAGCTTCCAAACACCTCAAGGGAAAGAGGGCTACATCAAAGACATAGTTAAGCTCGTGGATCACCCAACCCTGGGTATCTTTTCCCAACTGCCCTACACTGAAAACAGGTACACCTAATAAAACAAAATTTCAATATGCACATGCACAAAGCAAGGCAATTCCATTCCTCAATCATCCCTGATTATTTAAACAACATAAAAGCAGCCACCCACATCCTTCTGATTCCTGATAATTCAGACACAAACACATCCCTGAACTTTACTATCTCAGTGAAGTCCAAGACAGGCCACAGGGTGCAGTCATTACTCTCTTCATTAGAAACATCTGACCTTTGACTTTAGCCCTGACTACCTAACTCTAAAGAATGCATGCAACTGTAAAAGGTCTGATTCTGTGCACATGACATGATTTCTCTTTGAAGATGCAGTGGGCTTCAGGAACTCAGACCCATCACCCACAACACCCAAACATTTCCTTCACCTGCCCATACAAGGGCAGGTGGCTTCCTTTTTAAGACCTCTGTATGATATAGTTCAGAACAGGATGGGCCATTGCTTATCTGTGAACAAGGTGAAAAACTCCAGTCAGCAGCCCTGAGGTTCCTTGTAGGGATCCCAAAATGCATCACTCTCATCCAGACTAGAAAAGGAGAAGGTACCCTGTGCATTTCCCAGTAACTCATGGCAGGCATGAAGAGGGACCAGGGTCACGTCAGAAAAACCCAGGGTAAACAACAGAAGACTCAAGGTGAATTTCAAAATCCCAGTGTGTTTAAAGAGCAATTACATTGAAGATTTATAAGCCTCACTGTCAAAGATTCTGCTCAGTGACAATCACCGAGATTATCCCTAGGACTGCACGGTTCAGCCCAGAGGTAAGCCCCAACCTCCCCCCTTCACAGGATGCGTCTGTTTCTATGGCAAGCATATCATTTCTCCAACTGCATCAAAGATAACAGCAACAATAAACTGAATTTTACTGAATGCTTGTTTTCTGCCAGGTTCTGTGTGAGGTGCTTGATAAGAATTATTTAGTTCATCTTCACCATTAGATACTAATATCACCTCTGCTTAATAAAAGGTCTACATTTTTACATGCCTGAGGTCACATAGCTATATCTAATTAAAACCAGGTGGCTTCTGACTCGAGTCCCAGATTCCTACTCATAACAGTGACTCCTATAGTCTATTCATGCATTCTCTTGGGAGCTAAAACTACTCAAACAGGTCATGATCTCTCCAGGGCTTGCAACCACTAGCCATAAACCTGTGTTCATCTGTGCCCTTGAACATATCCAGGTCTGTCATACAGCTACATAAGGTCACATCCCAAGAAGATTAGCTCCGAATCAGCTATAGACGATGGTGGTGGTGAACATTTCCTTTCTCACAGCTTGCTAAATGAGACTCCAAGAGCCCCAGCTGAGCTTATTCAGGTCATACTTACTATAATCTTATTATTACTGCTTTATAGAGGAAGAAAACACTTTCCAAAGAAATGGAAAGAGTTATATGAGTCTGAATAAACAAAGACTACATATAAATCATAGAACTCAGACCCATCACCCACAACAACCCACCCAGAGGAAACTAAACTTTTTATCTAAATAACCAACCCAGGAAGCCAATGTCCTATAAGTCAGGCTTGTAGGGAGTCTGATTCCTATTTTTAGTAACAAAGGAGAAGCTATATAACAAATTATATAACAATCAGCCTCAGGGCTTGGATTTAACTAAAGACTGAGAGTTTCCAAAACTTTTGTCTTCATTTTTCAATTTAGGGTATAAAATAAGATATACAGTATATACTAACCAATCTCATAGAGGTCCCATTTCCAGTTAACCTGCCCATGACCCATCCAAGCTAACAGTTTCCTACCAAACTGTCTTCTTTTTCCACCACAAAGCTTTCCCGTGCCCCTGTCCACCTTTGAGTATTTGCCAAATGCAAGTGCTGGCGGCTTGCTTTTAATACAGCAAGCTCTGATTTTAAAAATCTGAACTTGATCTCATTTGGGCTGGTCTCCATTCCCTTAGTTGCTTGAGATCACATAGCATTTAAGGGGAAGACGTAGGATTCAAACCCAACCATATAGGTCCCAGAGTCCGCTGTCTCAACTGTGGGCTGAGAACATACAGCATGCTTCAGAGCCTTTGTAAAGCTCAGATAATTACCATACCAGCTTCTTCTAAGCCTTGGAAGTCAGCTGACTCCCCTAGACAAATATGCCACATCCATTACAGTCATTTCGCCAAGGAATTTTCAACATGTGCTCTGTCAACAGCTTTGGCCAGACAGTCCTTTGCTGTGGAGGGCTATGCTATGCTTGGTAGGGCATTAGCAGCATCCCTGGCTGCTACCTGCTTAGGCTCCATGGCCACCTTTCCAGCTAAAACAGCCAGAACTGTCTCCCGATAGATTTCTGAATGGGAGAGAGGTGAGGGAACACAGTCTCCACAAATTGAGGCCCACTGATACAGAACAGGGCTCTTATACTCCTCAATGTGCAAGTAATCAAATGGGGAACTTGTCAAAATTTCAGACTGATTGTGTAAGTCTGAGATGGGGGCCTGAGATTCCACATTTTAACACTTTGGGTAATGTTGGTTATTCTGCTCTGACGACAGTACTTTAGAAGCCAAACTGTAAATTAGAGCTCTTTTCTTAAAATGTAGGTTCTCCAAGGCAACTCAGAAAACGCTGATTCACGATACCTGAACCAGGCTTCAGGATTAGTTACTTTCTTATTGCTGGGATAAAATATGTAGGGCCCACCAGTTAAGGAGGAGAAGTTTATTTTTGGTCCCTGGTTTTGGAGGGTTTGGCCCATGGTCTACAGATGCCAAGGCAGAAAATTAATGGCTAAAAGGCCTGGCAGAGGAAATGTGCTAAAGTGCTTCTCCCATGACATCCCAGAAGCAGACAGAGCAGAATGAGTGAAAGTAGCAAAAAGAGTATGTGAGAGTGATGACTCCTCAAAGCAATGTTCCCACTCACAGAGCTTCCGTGCCTGGACCCCTCCTAACAGCACATTCAGTTATAAACTCTCAGTAGACCTCTCTGCAATGAGATTAGGCAATTTATCATCTCATCACCTTTTGAAAGACCCACCTATGAAACATACAATGAGAGAGGGGCATCTTAGAGCTAAAGTATAACATTCCACCCTTGAGCTCAAAAATGTTTCTGTCCATCTCATTATTCAAAATATATTCAGTCCAAATCTGTGATTCAGCAGAAGTTGAACAATTTTAGAATTGTTTGTAAAGTCCAAGTTTAAAGTCTAGTCTGAGGCTCAAGGCACTTTATAATTATTAAGTAGCAGTGCTAAATGCATAATGGTAAATAAAATGCATATGTGGAGCCCAGATTTCAACTTCAAAAGTAAAGTTCTAGAGTTTACACTGCTTTGCCTAGATTATATCATAAGCTTCTTCAAGACAGAGAGTCATTTGAGGGCATTTTGGCAGCTACGGAAAAATCTGGCACATTATTTTTCAACTAATAAGTACTCAAAATGTTCATTTATAAAAGAGTAGTTTTTCCAGCATTCCTTGAATTATCAGTCATCAGTGGTCACTTCTCTAACATCCAAGATATTATTATAGTATAAAATTATTGCACTGTGTATCAGTCAGGGTTGTATTTAGTCCGGAGCAGCAGAAACTATGATGAGTAGTTTAAATGCATTGGAGATCATCTCACACAAAGTCAGTATCAGTTGTCCAGGATTTATGCAACAGCAAGACAAACAAAGCCATAAGGGAACCAGGCTCCTGCTATCTTTTCTCCCAGCTTTTACTTTCATTGTCTCAAAAGAGATGAAACTTGACTCAGCGTCAACATTAATATATCCATACTAAAGGGAGATGACTAAACCACCAAGGGCAGGAACTGTACTATTGGCTACCCCCAGATAGAAGAGGGATGTGAGTTATACCCATAAATGTATTCAGCCTCCATGACTATAAGAAGACAAAGAAAAGTAACAGAGACAGGGAAAGACCTGGTTAGTTTGAAATAAGCCAGTATGTGCCTCGCGAAGAGCTGAAACTTTTGCTCTATATTAAACTGTGCGACACATTATTTTATTATTCTTTAATCAAGATCATTTTAAATATAGCTTAGCATTTTCATTTTCCAGGATAGTAAAAAATTTAAAAAACGAGTCTCGTCCCTAAAGTCATGTATTAATTAAAGTCCTTGGTACAGGAAGGAGTAAACTTACATGGTACCAGAAAATAATTCACATGGTACCAGGAAAGATCTCAAGTTTTTCACGCTTTATGGTTATGGTTGCATTGTTCATTGATTCATTCAACAACATAGAAAATGTTAAAGGTATTTTGCTAGTAAAAGAAGCCAGATTCAAATGGCTACATACTACGTAATTCCCTTCACATGTCAGTATGCAAAAGGCAAGGCTATAGGAAGAGGAAACAGATTACTGCTTTCCAGACAATAATGGGTGTAGGAGGAGATAAGTAAAAAGCTGGAGTGAAATAAAGAGGAACTGACTAGGCTTCCTGGTAGCAGATTCACTGTATCTGCTTGGGAAGATCTGACAAATTGTCCTAAGTTGCATAAAATGTTAATTATTTTAATAGTCTTCAGTATTCTTAAGAGGAAATTTCAGAGTTATGGAACCGTTCAGTAGGACACTGGAGTGGTGGACACCTGCTTCCAACTATCTGTCATGATCCATAAAAACCTCACACTCCCAAGAAGAACTTATTAATGTACATAAGGTTTAAAATTTTAAAAATCAACCAAAATGTTCAGGGATTCCAAGATATAATGCAGACTGTAAAAGTGAATCTGACTGTGTTACAAATGTATGGTATCACTACACTGCAGAAAGTAGGGGGGAAAGGAGATGACCTAAGAAATTTCAGAAGAAAATATTTAGACTGAATATTTGAGAAGAAAGACAAAGTAACTGTACATGAACACTATATTTCAGTTGGCAAAGCTGTTGATGATGTGTGTGCAGATGAATAATTTTCAAACTACTACCGGTATACTCAGGATAGAAACTCTGGTGACTGAACACATAGGTTAGTATGCATGCATTTGTTAGCTCTAGCTGCTGAAAGAGCCTGGAAACAAGAGTACTACATTAGCAAGGATCATTCCCAGTGCCTGGACATTGGTGTCAAAATAGCATCACCCAATAAAGGAAATCTGGGCTCCTTAGGAAAATGGCTGATTCCAGGGACATGGCAAGGAAAAGACAAATTAACCTTGGAGCAGTTGGTTTGAGCAGGAAGTACTGTACTCATGAAATAACTGATGGGGCAAATCAAAGGGACACAAGAGCTAACTTAATGAAACTCCCAAAGGCCAAAACAGAACCAATTTATGCAATAAAACAAGCAGTAGCATTCAGGATAAAATATGAAATATAACCTAAATATAACTGGGTCCATACAGGCACAAAGATGACTAAAGGAATGAGACTAAAGGAATAGACAAAGTTTCCTCTCAAAAAATTTCAATACACGCAGACTGTCCTGCAACCAATAAAGAAGGGAGAGCTTAATCTTCTCTACCCTTTGAATGTGACCTGTATTTATTGAACTGATACTAAAAGACAGACTATGAGAAAGGGCACAGACTTTACAGTGGAAAAACCCACCCAACACATTCTCAAACAACAATCAAAGTTAACATCAATAATGCCATGTGCACCTAATGTGATGCGTCAAGAGGGATAACTCATCTTTGTGCTATTTCCAAAAACCTGGAACTCAGTCTAATCAAGAAAAAGCTCAGACAAACCCAATTTGGGAAATACTCTTTAACACCTGACTGAGACCTCTCAAAATTTTCAGCTTCATGAAAACCAAAGGAAGACTTAAGAAGTTGTCACAGACCTGTGCAAAGTAATATCAGATAAGTTAATATAGACCTGGATTTGTTCTTCTCAGTCATTAATGGGAAAACTAGTGTAATTCAGACAAAGCCTAGAGTACAGCTGATAGTAATGTACATCTTGGGGATGGTTTCTTAGTTTTAACAAATGTACCAAAATAATACAGGCAGTAATATTAGGTGAGACTGATGAACACTTAGGTGTGGGCTGACAGAAACACTCCATTGGGAATCCCATTATAGCTTTCCAGTAAATCTGAAATCATTCTGTAGTAAAGTGTACCTAATTTTATGTTTTATGCTCTTTCTTATTATCAGTGTCTCATTATTGCCCGGGCTGCCCTCAAACTCCCAGACTCAAGTGGGCCTCCTACTGATTCTCTCCAGTAGCTAAGTCTACAGGTGGACAGCACCACACACAGTACATTTTTTTAATGTCACAGTCTTATTTTTCTCAACTAAATACTCATTTAAATCACATTAAATTTTAACTTACATTTTAAATGTAACTTCTGATATTCAAATGTCAGGATGGCAAAAACTATTTTAAAATGTCACATTTTTGGAGTCCTTCCCTGGCAATATTTATTGAAATGCAGATAGCAGATAAGGTGAACTTACATGCTACCAGCACAACAGGGGCGGGAACTCAAATCCTCAGCCCACTTTGGTGGCCATTGCATTACTCATGTCCCTCTCACCGTCTGAAGGTGTCAGCTTGTAGTAGTCACCTGACACCCTCATCTTTGGCCGACCTGTCCCCTCAGTAGAGATGCTGTCACATCCTGTGGGCTGTGAGAAAGGACACAGAGTCACACTGTAGACAAATATGCTTCCCTGCTCACCATCTGCTAAGTCCCCTTCTTTGACACAGGTCACCTCTACCCTTCATCTTGCAAATTTTAGGTACAATTGTGGAAGACCTGAAAGCTTTTACTAAATGTTTGATGACAGGAGAGTAGACTACAGGTCTTCTCTTCCTGCCTTTACTTCCTTATGACTCACGTGCTCACACTTTTAGTATTTTTAGTGTGCTGTAGCATGGAGGTCATTGGGGAGAATGTTTCAATACATTGACTTGATATTCCTTTTTAAACTTATCATAACTGCTTTGTACGTCATCATATACACGTTCATTGCAATTCCATACTACGATTTCCTTGAGTTTAAGAAATGATCTTATTTCTACACATGAGTCTAGAACCTACTACACTTTCTGATATCTGATATGCCATTAGTGAATACCAATATATAAAGGGGACCTTAATAGTTCCAAGATCTCTGTCTAATTTGACTTTACCAAAGATGCACATTAGAAATATCTAACAAAATATGGGCTTCAAACCCACCAATGAATCAAAAGCCCTCTGAATTTCTGCAGATAAAGGCACAGCGAACTGCTGAGGTCTTCCTTCTGTCTTCCTGACCAACACTGCCCCTGTAATGCCAGCGAGGCTGACTAAGTCAGGACTCCTAGAGCACATGTGCTTTTGAAGCAAACAACCACCATCTTTTTTCTCAGCTCTCTGCTGGAACCGTGCACACAGTCTTCCTGAGACGCGTTCATTGCTTACTACATAATATTCATTCCACTAACTCCTGCCAACAGTTCTGTCAGAAAAACACACAGCCAACTGAAAATCACCTGCAGAAAGTTCTGTTGCTTTAAAAAAAAAAAAAAAAAAAGACAGTCCTATGGCTGAGATTTCTCATCAAGCGGGGGGCCAAAGTACAAGCAGGAAAAAATATGTGTTAGAGTCTGCTAATTACTCTGCAGCCAGCAGTTAAGGTTTTCAAATAAACACTAAGTTTAATGCAGTTTAAAGTATTTGCTCAGTGAGAAACTTTACCCCTGGGTTACCAGGCGGAAAAGGAGGAGAGAAGCTAATTGCTCTATTATCACTTCAACATGATGGGCCTGTGCCCCAGAGCAGCTGCCTTCTCATTAGATGGTGGTACAGGGGGAAACTATTTCCTCATTCCTCAGGTTCCATGTCCCTGCTCCTGACTCTGTCTATACCAGCTACCCCCTCACGCCAGCTACACTTCTCCCACACCCTCCGTCTCAAGCTTGCATCTCCGGAAAGCTCATTCTGCTTCCAAATGCAGTGCATCTCCAGAAACGATACAGCGGTGAAAGAAAGAGCTCTCAGCAGACCCTGAACTCCAGTGCTACATCTTACTAGCCGCAGGTCTCTGGACAGGTCACATAATTTGGCCTGAACCTTAGTTTTAATCTATACTATGTGGATAATAACGGAAGCTATCTCTGTGGGTTTCTGTGAAGGATAAATGCAGTTAAGCTAATGACTGCATTTGCTAATGTCTGGTACATGGTAAACACTCAACTGCTACCTATGAAGATGACTACCAATTTTAAATATATTAATATATCATCCAAAATGACTAAAAGAAAAGGCAAAGGAAATTATAACATATAGAGAACAGGTGCCTTAGCAAAACACTGTAAGCAAAGCAACCCAGTGAGACAGTAAAAGAGTGGAAGAAACCACTTTATTTCATTTTCCATTAATCTGGCAGGACACTACTATGCTTTCGTGGTCTCTTCTTTCTGAAGTGCCAATCAAGAAAAATGAGAAACTCCAGCTTGATAAAGTCACTATTACCTAGTCAGCATATGAGAATACTTTTTATTATTTTTCGCAAACAATTTATTGAGATCCAGGGTAAAATACAAAGTGCACAGAATTGGAAGACGCACTTTCAAGTTTCAGCTCTGCCTTCTACCAAAGGCGAACACTGACTAAGGGACTCTTTTCCATAGCGTTTCAGTGATGTGTAGCACAGTGCAACCCTACTTCCTTTACTTTTGAAGGTTCAGCAAGTCAGGCTGAAAACAAAACATTTCAAAAATACCTCATAAGCTAAATCATTACTCAAAAACTTGTCTATGAATATTTATAGCATGTTATGTCTCCCCAAACTGAGAGCAACCATTATGTTCTTTAATAAAGAAATGCATTAAAAATACCTGTTAACATTCATTTAATGGAGTATTTTTATGTAACAAAAACAGATGAGCTATCAAGGTAACAAAAACATATGGGTGAATCCCCAGTGCACACTGCTGAGTTAAAGAAGCCCAACCAAAAGGTTATACACTTCCTGATTCTTTTTAGGTGACATTCATGTAAAAGTAAAACTATGGAGACCATAAAAAAGATCTGTTGTTAAAAGCAGCTCAGGAATACAGCTCTTAAATATTTGAGGGAAGTGAGACCATCCTGGGCCATCCTAGGACCACAGACACTGAACAATATGCAACGTCAAAACCTATGGAAGGGGAGCTGGGGATTTAGCTCAGTGGCATAAGTTCCTGCCTTACAAGCTCATGGTTGAGTTCCGTCCCCGGTACCGATTAAAAAAAAAACCAAACCTATGGAAGGAAATCTGCACCACAGTGAATACATATGAAAAGCCATTTAACAAACTGTCAAAATCTAGAATTTGGCAAAACTGTGTAACAAAATATGAAAAAAACTTCACTGAACAGAGTACAGGAAAAATGTACTAATTTTAGTACCTTCAAAGGAAGGCAAAGATGGAGAGTAGGAAGGGTGTAGGAAAAAAGAAGCAAACAAACCCTTGCAATCACTAACGTAGGCCAAAGGAATGCACCAGCCAACTGATGACCAAAGCAGAAACAAATGAGCAACAAAGTAAAGTAATATTGGATTTTAACCAAAGGTATAAAATAGATATCTATGAGTCTAAGCTGATATAAACAAATGATGGAATAAATAAATAACTGAGAAGAGATAAATTTCCCATGTGAAACAGTTGCAAAGAATTTAGTGGGTGTGCTGCCTACAAGGAGCTGAGGTATCCGTCTCCACCCTAATGTCAGCTGCTCTCAGTGACTCTCTTCTGCAGAGTAGAGTGGAGACCAGCAGGCAGTGAAAGAGAAGTAGCTTCAGACTGTGGAGATCTAGCAAACTCTACCTCACCCAGGTGAGCCAGGCAATATCAACAATGATACTTCATGCTGACAACATATAGCCAGAATATAACATGATTTAAAAAGGCACTTTACATCTAGGACCTTCCTCCAAATATCCTGTAATCCCAGTCTAATCTGAGAACCTAATGGCCAGATTCCAGGAGGGCAGCACACTCTTGATCAATGCTGGCTAACGTTTCAACATGATTTAAAAAAAAATACAGAAATTGTGAGCAAGGATCAAAAGAAACTTCAAAGAACTCAGAAATAAATACAATGCCACATCCTGAATCAACAGTAAAAAGTAAAAACTGAGAATAATAATGAAGTAAAGACCTTACTTAATAATAATATATCATTATTGTTTCATTAATTATAGCAAATGTACAATACTAATATGGGATTCTAGTAATAGGGGAAGCTGTGCAATGGTAATTCAGAACTCTGGACTAGTTTATTTTTTTCTGTAAATCTAAAACTGCTCTTAAATAGTAATTTAATTTAAAAATAAACAAAACAAGCAAATCCAAAAATCCACAGGGATAGATGCTTATTACTTTAAAGAACTCTTACAGCTCCTCTGAGCAGAAGTCAGGGAAGTTAGTAGCTCTGTTTACATAATGGGGAATCACAAAATGAAGGAGCTGCCTTAGCTAGGAGGTGCTGGATTTGGACCTCAATCCTCGGCTCTCTAGTCCCTTCCCTAATTCACGCTGTCTCCTTCAACCAGACACTAAGATCCACGAGCAGGAATTGTGTATACACAGCTCGTCACCACCGCTTACCTACCACTGAACTATCCCCTCACCAGTGTCAGAGGTTGGCCAGGGAAAGCCAGACTGATTGATTATGACCCTGAAGTATGAGAAAATAGTTTCTCTAGTTCCTCTAGAAATTCCCTATGATCTTACTATCGGTGTCTGGCGTGCACATCTGTGTTATTGTAACTCCAAAAGGTTTGTGCAAGCAAAAATACTCTGCAGTGGGAGACGATAGTATCAGTCAGTACCGAGTGACTGATGCTCAGCTGCTTTTATGTACCACTGCATCAGAATGTCTTGTGTCAGGAAGAGAGAGACAGAAAGCCCAGGATTCGCATGCTAGGCAGATGGGATGAGGATCAAAAAGTCCTATGTGCAGACAATGACTGTAAGAGAACAACAAAAACTAAAGTTCTGTGTCAGCCAATTACAGTAAAAAGAAAAACTGGGTAATTATTGAATGAAATCCAGATTAGACATGGAATTTTCAGAATGTAGTTTAGGACCTCCCAATCACTGACGGACTGACCAGATGGAAATCACTCCCCGGTATTTGAAATGAAGCTGAAGAATGCCAAAGATGGAAAGCATTTTGGTACAGGGACTCTGGTTGGCATCTTCCAAGACTCCTGGTCATCAAGGTCCAATTTACATTGCTAGTATCTATGTGTCCTCCCAGATGGACGAAGAAAGGGAAGACAGATGCAGCAGCAAAGCCATAGGCAGACGGAGGATATGCTAGGAAAGGCTCATTTCTTTACTACCAAAAAGCTAGGGTATGTAGCTATAGAAAGTCGCTTCTTACTAAGACCAGGCTGCCCATGCCTTTCCGTCGGTACTCCCCATCATCAATCCCAACTTCATCGCCACAGTCTGTATGATCCTACATGAGCAGCCCCTTGGTCTCCTCCAAACCTCCAGCCTAAAGCTCTTCCACTTACAGACCACTTTCCAGCTCACTGTCCTCCCCGCTTCTCAGGTCCACCAAGCATAACTCCGCCTTAGTGTCTTTGCACGCTGTGTCTGCCTGCAATGTCCTTCCTCCAGGGTCAGTTCAACTGCCTCTTCCTCCAACAGGCAAGGTCTGGTACACGTTGAAGTTTCCACGTTAGCTCAAGTCCTACAAGAAGAGGGTGCCAAGAAACATTTGACATGTAAGACGTATTTGGGAGAAAAACTGTGGGAGGGGGGCTGGAGGAGGGAGCACACTGTGACATAGGTCTGATCTGAAAAAGGAGAGTCAGGCAAAAGCAGCTGAGGCTCTAGTGCATTTGGACACAGTTCCAGCGAGGAGGGTGCAGAGTTGCAGAGCGAAGCCTCCACGGGCAAGGTCCCGAGGCTCACAGCAGTGACCTGGAACAGACGTCCCTCAGCGCTTATTTCACCCAGGAGAAGCTCTGGGGAAGAACCCCTCAGCCTGACCTTGCCGGTGAATTCAATTGGGTCACAGCAGCTGGGGCCATCACTCCATGAAGCTCCCACAGTAAATACGAGGGTGACATTATTGTGCCTGGCATCCCCACCCTTTGTCCCAGCGTGCATGCGTCATATCGCTTTGCTTCGTCACCATTTTTTTTCAATATAGGTTTCACCATATTAATTCGTTCACTTTCCTCCCACACCCAACACTGGAAAAAATCTGAGTCTTAGCTGCCTTGTCCATCACTGTAACCCAGCACCCAGAATACTCTTACCACATACCGGTTCCTTAAAAGTGAATCTGTAGGTAGGCCTTTCCCAAGGGGGACCAACCTGGGGGCCTATTACGTTCCTTCTCTTTATGGTTCATTGATGGAAGAGGTGCACATGTGCTATCAAAATGAATCAACCAGAGTTTACATAAACATTTTCCAATAATGCTAGAAACTAATAATAAATATATTTTAATGACTGTATTGCCTTCAGTTATTATAAAATAGTAATATTTGCATATGTACCTCAGAATAAATCAATAATTGTCAAACATAAATATAGGAAGCCTATAAAATATCAAAGAAAGCTGTTTATTAAGAGCTAGCATGCACATGATTTCTTCTGCATCAACTATTATTATATATAAAGTTCAGCCTAAAATGCAAAAAAAAAATCCTAATAATAATCAGCTTCACATAGATTAAGAAAAAAACCAGCCAGGTGTGGTGGCATACACCTGTAATCCCAGCACTCAGGAGGCTGAAGCAGGAGGATCCAGCACTGTGAATTTGAGGCCATCCAGGGCTATAAAATGAGTTTAAGGCCAGCCTGAACTGCATTGTAAAACCCTGTCTCAAAATGACAGGAAAAAGAAAAGAACAGAAAAAAGAAAGAAAGAAAGTAAACTATAGGTTTCTTCTTTCCCTGGCTCATATCTAACTTATGCATTAAACCATTACTCTTCCTAATCTTGTCTACATTTTCCAAGCAGAAGACATTTGATTCAGTGTACACAGATGAGAAAAACTAGAATAGTTCGAGAGTTACACCGCATTATATATTTATAGTTTAAAAAGCCCATGCACCTGAAGGCTCAGCACACCTACAGAATGCCTGCGATCGTCTTCATGTCTAAATGAGGAAACTGAACACAGCCACAGAGGAAAGCAAGCAAAAACACAGCGGCAGGTGAGGACACCCACACTGTGTCTCTCAGTAGATGGGAAGAGACAGCACTGTTGGTCCAAGTAGAATTCCTTGAGAACTTCCGTAGAAGCCCAGGCTGAATCAATGCAGCAATTCTTTGCAAGATCAGGAAATGAGTTTGAGAACCAAATCTGTTGTCTGATGCATTTCTGTTTTGAAGCATTTTTGGCTGCAGTTTGCTCACACAAAATGATGGTACAGTTCTAATTTTCTGAGCATGCTTGGCTCTGCACTGAGGCTCTTGCCTTCATCTTTACACAACCTGTTAGCTCGTTAGCAAATTCCAGACAGCGGTACTTCCCCATGAGGCTCACGGAAACCTCCCTTCCTTTCATGAAGAGGGTTCTGCCTCTTTCTGCACCGGCTTTCTTTGTTATTCAGACTTTTTTAAACAGCACTTTGGGCAGTAGTCCAATCCTTTTGTTAGGTTAAAGACAGACTCAAAAATACGATTGATATTATCCATGTACTATAAGACTTTAAAAAACTCATTAACAGTTTCTACATATGCAGATGTATGTACAGTATTTATTTCCTGTTATATCACTAGGGGTTCACCTACTGACTCCTCTATTAACTTTATTAAAAAGCTGCTAGATTGCATATTCCTGTGCAAGATACCATGCTATCTACCAAAGATGGGTAATCTATGATCTCCTTTAATACTTGATGAATAGGGAGTGGATGAACTGCACCATGAGAGAAAGATACCAGGTTTTAAAAAAAAGCCTTCAAAATAGGAAAAAGATGATAAGAAATTCTAAGATAAAAAAGGAAGATTCAGAACACATCCAAATCTATTGGGGCACATACATTTCTCATAGCTCCTGACATCTCATAGGGCTCATCTTTATTGTTTTGTTCTGAGAAGCCTCCAAATGCTCTGGAAACACATTAGTGAGGGTATCAGAACCTGCCTTCAGACTCCACCTGTGCTCATGAGATTCCGCTCCAAAACGCAGCCATGTCATGTTCCGCCCACCTTGGTGAGTGGCACACATGACCTCCAGGTGCTGACTTCCAGGTACAAACCGGGCATGACTGCTTAAGCCCACACTGCTCACAAACAGCCGAGGTGCCTCAGATTTCCCAGCAGCACTACAGTCAGTACCATCGCCATGGGGCAGAACTTGCCCATCTGATGACACCAACCCATGCTTCTGCTTAAGATGAGAATGTAGCCAAGTAAATCCTGTCACTTCCCTTACACACAATGACTCAGCCTCTACTTCCCACCCCTGGCGTTATTTCTTAAAACACTTCAAGGTACTTAATAGCTCTATTTATCTGAAATAGGTTTGTACATAGTTATGAGAGCAATGTGACAGAGTTTACTTGTATACAAACCTAATTTTACTTTCATGAGGGCCACAGAACGCTGACAGATGAGACGGCAGCTGGGAGAAAATCCAGAGGAAGGGAGTTCAGTGACTTCTCCCAGGTTACACAGTCATTTCAGACAAATCTAAGTTTTCTCAACATATGTTGAATGCACTCTCTTCTGAATTTAGTTTATTACATATTTCCTAAACGTCTTAGTTACTTTTCTTGTTGCTGAAACAAAATACCCAGCACCTACAGTTAAAGAGGGAAGGTTTGTTTTGGTTCACAGATTTTAGAGGTTCAGTAATTGGCTGGCTCCAAGGCATGGCGACATGGCAGAGAGGCATCACAGAGGGACAACAGGTCATGGTTGGCAAAATGCAGCAGAACAACAAAGTACCAAAGAATCATCAAGTGACAGGCAGTGACAACAGCAGACCTTTCTCTGTCCCTTCTATGCTACCTAGGCTTCCTGCCCTTAGTGCAGGAAGTCCTCATAGCAAGAGTGGGACACCCTTAACTGTAGCATTGCACTAGAAATATACCCCAGTATCACATCCTTAACCCCAGGACCACACACCCCAGATCTAGGCACCTCTAAAAAGCTCCACCTATGACTGCAGGAGAATTTGGTGACTTCTATACACAAGCCACAGCACTAAATATTTAATCCTGGAACCAGATTAGAGGATATCCAACACATTAAATGTATCTTAATTTGCAGATTGTGCATGCAACTCTTTTTGGGTATCTTACTTGTGTTCTACATATCGGTGTTTCAGAAATACTGATGTAAGTCAATCCCTTCCCATTACATTGATGAGAAAGCTGAGGTCCAGCATGTAATTATTTGATTGTGATGAAATGGAAAATAAAAAACAGAATCAGAACTAATATTCAAGACTCCTTATAACTGTTCTTCTTTTGTTATTTCATTTTTTAAAAATTTTTGCAGTCTACCTTTGAAACTCCTGGAAGTATCTGAAAAAATAGTATTTAGGTCTATTAAGTGGGACCAAATGAGCACACACGAACAAAGAGTTAATAATGTAACCTTTGGAAAAAGTGGTCAGAAAGTTGGACTCTCAATTTAAGTTAGGCTTTTTAAAATATATGCAGGAGTTTGTTTATTAGTATGGCATAGTCTCCATTTCCAGACTGTTCCTTAGAAACTGCAATATCATTCTGCATCCTATTTTTACAGGTACACAGTCTAAATTGAAAATAAATTCCAAGGAAGCACTGAGCAGAAGACTGCAGTAATTTCAGCCTGGATGAGTTGAAAAAAAAAATCACCTCTGAGATGGGCCATAAATCCCAGCTATTTTATAGCTTTCTCTGTTCTATTCCTGTGCTCGTTCAAAGAAAAATCTCATTTATTCAGTGAAAAGGGGAGAATGCAAAACAGAATTTAAAGACAGAGTCTCCATCAGGACAACCTATGGATGGGCTATTGAATCCCATGTACCTGCCTCTCTTGGGCCTTCCAAGCCTGTGAGCCTGAGAGGCCACCAGTGTCTCATGCCACAGAAATGCAGATAAATCCTCAGGTCACCTCTCCCCTAAACAGGGCAGTGGCACTGGTGCAGGCCATGGTGGGGTAAGTGAGGCTCCTGCTTCCTGTCAGCAAAGCTGGCAGAATCTTCTGAGGGCGAGAAAGCGATTCATGTTGGGTTCCCCTCTCCCAAATGGAGGTACGAGCTGACACAGAGGTCATCCAAACAGGCAGTGGTTGAGAGGTGACAGAAACCTCTAAAGGTAGAGATCTAACAATCTCTCTCTAGGAGTGAGCAAGTGAAACATTTTAAAGCTTATAGCACAGGTCTTGCATGTATCTCAAACACCGGAGCTCAACTTCATTTTGCTTTTTACTATCTGCAGAGGTTTTCTGTTTTTCTTTTGTTCAGCAACATACCTCAATCTTCCTACCTGAATATTCCCCAGCCAGCCAGTTATCCCCAGCCAATTATTACACACTCAACAACATTATGAAATTTTCTTAAAAGGCTGGCGAGTCAAGCAGAAAGCAAACAAGTTCCAGTCAGACCGCTGTTTGCCTTGGGCCATATATCCTTAGACTAGTTTAATGCTGTCAAGGACCACTGAAAAGGTAAGGTTTTTTAGAGAAGTTTTTGAGCAAGGAGAGGTGAAGACCAGGACAGTGTAGAGGAAAAATAAATTTTCTGAAAATTGCATTTATATAACATCTTACAATGGGTAAAGTCCTTTCCCTAGCTATTTAGCGGTACTTAAATGCACATCAGAATCACATAAAAGAAATGCCAAAGCTGAGATCTCACTGCAGGGGATTCTGAATTAAAAGATATTGAGAAGTGCCCAGGACTTTCCACTTCTAACAAGCACTTACAGGAAAGTCTGATGCCCTGGGCCTACAAACCAAGCTTAGAAGACCCCTGCCTGATAGCATGGGATTCTAACAGAATAGTGTCACCTAATTACCACTCCTCAGATAATTTTAGAGAGTTCATAAGTGAAGAAGATAATTCTTAGAGACATTCAGACATCTGACCAAGATCTTTCATCTTTTGAAGAGTTGGGTCTTAGACCAAATGTGTGAAGTCAAGTCCAACGACTTTATCCACATTATTCAGTTTGTTCATTGTAAACGAATATAAATAAGACCACAAGTAAAAAGTTGCTTCATTAAAGAAACCATGTATATGAATGGGTCTGCAATAAAGAGAAAATATTTATTTTAAAAGGTCAAAAATGTCATTTTTTTTCCTTGCCACGATCAGGTCCAGTGGGCCCTCTCTACACTTTTCTTAAGGTGTTACGCAGCATCTGCTCCCAGCCCCGCCCCAAGCAGTCCCCCACTATCACCTCGCCACTCTAGAAATGCTGACTCTCCTCACTGTCCTTCTATGAAGGACAGGTGGGGATGTTTCTTTCACTTCCAACTCTATACCTTTCCTTTCTTAAACCACTGGCTCTTCTTCTCTGCTGTGGGACCTTAATTATGAACAAGAGAGGGCAGGTCTTTATTCTGTACATCTTTGAAGGATTCACAGTGTGAAGCTGGACTCAGAAATCTAGTGTCAAACCTAAACTCTATCAGGGATTTAATGTCTGACCTTGGGAAAATGACTTGACCTTTCTAAGGTCAGCAAAATAGAATGATTAGACAAGAGTTTCTCAAAGGTCCCTTCTCAACACTGAAATGCTAAGAATTGGATGCTGCAGTCAGCACCAAGCACGTGGAAAGCTCCATGTTGGGCATGGCAGAGGACAACGAAACACAGAACTCCTCCGGTGAAGAGCTTTCTAGTTAACCAAGTAGGACACAAGAGGTACTGCATTTGCTGTACTACAGAAAGAAGTTTTAAGATGCCAGAGCAATTTATGGGAGAAAAAGATAATAGGAAACTGAAGGACCAGGCCTTTCTATCATCTCCTGCCCATTATTACAATAGCCTCTACTCTGCCACCTTGCAACCAAAGTGATCTCAAAATGAAAATCAGACCACAACCCTCACAATCCTTTCAGAACCTACAATCCATATTCCTATGTGACCAAAAGAGCAGAGTCTGTGTTCATAGGACTGTATTTCCTCTACTTCCAGTGTCAAACATATCATAGGAACCTCCAAGAATAATTTTTTTTTAATAAACAAGCAAAGGCTGGTAAAACAGGGGTGGTAACTTAAAGAAACAGGAAGAGTTACTGCTCTACAACTGAGAGAATCACCACACTTGCTTGGAAAGCACAAACATCTTCCTTACTCAAGTCTTAAAAAACAACTGAGATGCAGAATGAGAATACAAAAACACTGGACAGTCTGGGCTTCTTTCAGGACAGCTCAAAATCTCTGAGTCCCTGAGACCCTGATGCAAGAGGGCACAGCCCATTGCAGTAACTGACTTTGATGAACTGCTCTAAGGACCAAGAATGCTGTAAAAGATCAGTAAACTACTCTATTGGCTTGTGAACACTTTTCACATCAGAAGCTTATTTCCCCACACTGGATTCCATGTCAAACTCCATTCTTTCCCTAACCACTCCCCAGAGTTTGTCAATCTGACCACTTAGAACAGGTACAAACTGGGGTTTAGGGCTCACTGGAGCAGGAGAATGAATCAGTACAGCTGCATGACTCTTTTATCTGAAGAAATCCCCTTGGGAGAGTGGAACAAAGCAATTCAGAATGGTCACAAACCTGTATTAAGTTGACAGAGACATGTTTGGTAAGAGCCCTGGTGAATGCTCTCTATGCATCACGAAGAGGTAGCTGTGGCCAGATGACTGAAAGCACGGAATGCAGACTCATGCACTGCGGATTCAGGCCTGGGTCTGTTCTCACCAGCTAGGAGGTAAATGATTTGTTCACTGTGGTGGATGCACTAATGGTCATCTTGTATAGCTGAACTGAGTAAGCATGTGTTGGATATGGAAGGCCCACCTGGGAATTGTTGCCAACAGCATAAAAAGTAGAACTGGGGGGGAAGAGGGTGTGCTTTTCAGGAGTTCCCTGGTCATTACCTTGAGTGTTGCTTCCTGGCTGCAATGAAGACCCCTCAGCCTGCTGGCACAGCTCCTTCACCCCACTGGTGCAGACTTTCTAGCTTCCACCACTGACCTTTGGGCCTTCTCAGTGCAGATCCTTGATAGAGACTTGGATGAGATACTGCCAATGGGCTCTAGGTCTCCAGCTAGACTTGTGTAGAACATTACCACAGGAATCAGGCCCTCACCTGGATTCTTTGGATATCTAGTGTGTGGACAGATCGGCACTCTTCTGCATTTCATTTTTTTGGGTGAATATTATAAGATAATCCTATAAATCATGTCCTTATATTAAATGTATTCCCTTGTAAACGCTAACTACAACATTAATCAACCTCTAGATGCCTCCCTTACCTCATTTCTAAAACAGGGATAATACAGGTATCTATTTAATAAAAGGGATTCAATGAGTTAATATATATAAAGTCCAAAGAACAGTCTTGGTTCATAATAATTGTCACATACCTATTAGATGTTGCTGCTGGCAGTGAAAATGGATTTACTAAAATGAACATGACTGTAACAATTATCACTATGACCCCTGATTTAACCCTCTTTTCAAAAGAAACGTATAAACTAGGAATTCATGTTTTTCTGAAAACTAACAATCACAGAGCTTAAATAACAAGCCCAAGATCACACTGCCATAGTGCTATGGCTTGGGTGCTGCAGGACGTAAGACACTCTGAGCCCAAATTCATGTCTATCCTATGACCCATGGTGTCATTGTCCAAAATGCTAAGATGAGTGGTGCTAGAATGTAAATAGAATGTAAGAGAATGAGGAAGTGAAAATCATGAATGAGTGAATGAATGAATGCATGAATGCATGGTTCCTAGTCTACACGCTGCTGTCATTGATACAGAAAACCATTCATACAGCTCCAGCCCAACCATCCACCCTTAGGTTTTTAAACCCTTAATATGAGAACCAGTGTAGTTTATAAACTAAATCAAAACAATGAGTACATGCACTGCTGATGGAATCATTTTATACTTATAAAACTCTTTTACTTACACTTGTGCAAAACTCTTTTACTTACACTTGAGATAAAGACATAAAACCTGAGAAAAAAGTATAAAAATTCCAGTAAACTACAGTATAACATTCACAAGTGAGGCACTGAATAGATCTTGCTCACACATTCAGTAGCTGGTACCCAAGAGACATACTATAGAAGCTGCTGATAGGACTGCTGGCATCTAGATGTGAACTACCCCACAGCTTCCTGCCCCTGGGACAGCTCCTACCTTGTGGGAAATGTGATTCAAAATATCACCAGATATCTACAGGGGTTAAATAAAAATGGTACAAAAGAAAACTCAGGGTTCTCTGGGTTCATAAAACAATGTGTTACCTGCCTAAGGACAGGTCCCTTAAGGAAAGAGAGGCTGCACTTAAAATCTGAGGAATAAGTGAAAAAAGCAGGTTAACAGATGGCAGCCAGAATGAAAGATCGAGCACATGATTCATAATTGCTGCCTCCAAAATGGTACTAAAGCATGATGTGGAAAAACAAGCAGACTTGTTCTTTGTCTATCAAAATAGAAAAAAACAAAGGACAGAGGCAGGAAGCTCCAAGTGGCTACAGGATGCAGTGGTTTTGTGGTCAGTGAGGTAGCACAGCTAAGATGAAGAAGTAGCACAGTGTTTGCTGTTATAAAGATGATGCCTTCCTTGGACAAGTATTGGAGGCCACCCTCTCCAAATGCTTTTCCAGCCCTGAACCTCTATAATTCTAACTGGAATCAGGGCTCCCAGGTCTCCACAGTAGGAACCCCAGTATGAACTGTAAAGTCACACAAGGAAAAAAGAATTAAGCCCCCACACCAGCCAGAGAAGTTGGTTGTCAAAGAATTCATTCACTTTTAATTGATCACTTCTCGGGGCAACCCACTCAGGACCCCCTTCTGTCTCTCTCCAGACAGAGGCTTTCTCTCAATAAATATATTCTACTCTCCGCCTCTGTTGTTCCTAAAATTCATTCTTTGATTTTAGAGAACACGAACTCGGACATAGTAGGTTGGGAGTTTCATTCTCCTCTATCATTTGGAGGTCCCACCAAGATCACTGGACGGAGGTAAGAGTTTCTTTTTGTTTCATAGACTCTGGACTGGGACTCGCTTAGGTAACAAATTTTTATGCTTCAAATTTTGCTTTGTCTTTGCCAGTTGTTTATAACTCATTATGATAATTGTTTGCTATTTGCCTATGGTTTTTAATTGCTTTGTCTCATATAGTTTTATTAAAATAATGTAAATCTAAGTTAAAACATGTAAAATTTATAGTTATGATATTTCTTTAATGGATATTATTATTTTGTTTTTGTTCAAGTTAAATTTAAATTGGTTGCTAGATTTATTGGTATTCCTTGCTTGACTGTATTTAGGCAATAGCACTAGAGAGAAAATATTAAAACAGCTCTGACAGGCTTTAATGTAAACTTCTGTAAAATGATTCTCTTAAATAGAAATCTAGCTCAGACTTAGAAAATATACATGCCTCCAATAAGCAAAGGGACTCCTTCCACCATTTAAACAGCACTAGGCTGGTGGCCGAACTTCAGACTTGGAAGACAGGTTTCACTGAAACAGACTGGCTCTGATCCTCCTCTATATTCTAGAGGAAATGTCAGGCCTTTTCTGCTTCAGGTTCCCACCTTTTGACTTTACTTCTACTCATTTCCCACTTTGTACTTTCCTTATAGAGGCATGTAAAGTTAGAAAAAACTCTGGAGTATTCAAACCTTTAGCTTCTTAGTTAAGCCCAGAGAAAATGAGCGTTTGCTAATGCCGAAGACAGGGAAGTCATCTTAGATAAAGGACACATACCCCATCTCTGGGTCAGATGAGACATTGATCGGAATTGTGCCTGTTCAGGAGAGCACACATGAGAGCCGTGTCCAAGCTCAGTGTTCTGGGCAAATCTCCTTTGGAGATTAAACCTGAGACACAGTAGGGAGAACCAGCTTCCTATGACAGTGGAAGAAGCTATCCCCAGAAGCAGCACACAAAGGGGACCTAAACACATTAGAATAAGGAGGCTCTCCAATCTCTCAAGTTGTAGACCTTAAAACTTATTGTAAATTCATAGAGCAGTAGGTAATGACTTTGCTCAGGCTTTTTAACTATCCCTTATAGAATTTTGATAAACAGTGGTTACTCTGCCAGCTAATTAATTGCTCTTATAGCAGCTGCCACCCTCAAAAGCAGAGGACAGGTTTCTGTTTGGTGAATCACCATTGAAGCCAGTGGCCAATGGAGTCAATGGAATGTTGACCAGACAGACAGCTGGATTCTTTTCTGGAGACTGATCTCTGGTTATCTGAGTAGATGGAAACTGAGAACTAAGGGGTTCCTGGCCAGGACAACTCTCTGGTAAACACTCGAAAGTTCCTCAGTGAACATGTGCTCATGACCACGGAAAATCTCCATTTTTCTATCATCTGTTTCTAAACTTTTCAGTGGAGTTTCAAGTCACTTACACTACCTCCCCCTACCTCTGCCTTAGGCCAAGGTAGTTACAACAGTTGTTCACACTTCACAGCGGGTAGTAGGAAAGGATTTACCTTTGTGCCTTACATATGTTAATTAAGAGTAAATGGGCTTTTCTGCATACCTAGAAAATTGATGTGCCTTTTTCTAACTTAAAATGTGACTGCTAGGTGATGATTAATAAATTTTACCTGTGAGCTTCAGCAATATAGAGATTTAAGTAAAATGTAGCCATGTCCCTCCACTAGAAAAGATTGCCTGGATAATTAGAGAACACAGGTGTCTTGAGGAATTTGCCCACGGGCCCAGGGCAAAGTTCCTCAGGATTATTTGTTGTCTATATTTCTGAGGGAATCTTCTAGAATAAAATCTTTTGGCCCACCTTTTGTGATAGACAAAAGTAGTAATAACAAGTTATACTTCCTTCTTTAAGCATTCCTTATGGAGACAAAATTCATGAGCTATCGGGGAAGATAGAATTGCACACCAGACCGAGGGTGGATAGGCTGACAGAATCTATCTTCCATGTTCTCCAGATGGCATCCACCTGCTCTGGAGCAATGTCAACCCAGGGACGTCTAGGGACAATTTATCAAATAGGAATAATAAGGGATGCCTTGTTACCTCCTTTTTGCATAGTCAGCTCAATTTCAAAGTCTTTAGCACTAAAGGGCTAAAGAGCTCAGTGGAATTTCCTGAGTTCAATCCTTGTTACAAAAGGTTTCATAGTCTTACGTGTTGCTTTTACATTACAGACATGAGCGACTCAATGCCAAAGCCTCTGACACCTTTGGAATGCATTGTTAAGCACTGCAAGATGTTCAACACTTCCGTGTTGAGAAAGAGTCAATTGGTGTTTCTCTGCATGAGTGCATGGCCTACCTACTACCCCCTAGAGCTGAAGTGGAACACAGAGGGAAGTATTAATTATGATACTCTTTTACAACTAGAAACATACTGTAAAAAGGAAAAATAGTCAGAGTTATCTTATGTTCAGATTTTCTATGCATTGAGAAATACTCCTTATTTATATTCTAAATGTAAATGTGAGTACATGAAAATTCAGCACCTCAGGCCCTTAAGGCACCTACTACCCCAGAGCCTAAAATCGTTCTTCCAAACCTTTAGATGAGATAGCCTTAATTAAATCTACTCCCACGTATAGGGAACCTGAGGTTTCCCCAACTTGCCCTTCCAGCCTTGAGGATAAGGCTTCTAGACCAGCTATAATCCAGGCTCCTACAAGGGTATACTCAACCTTAGCTGAGTTTAAGCAAGCTCCTCAAGGGCTATATCCTTCACAGGAAGTACAGGGAAGATGTGGAACTTCCAGAATTCATGTACCTTTCTCCCTTGGTGATCTAAAACAAATAAAATTAGATCTTGGGAAATTTTCAGATGATCCTGACAAGTACATTGAGGTCTTTAGAGGACTTATATATGAACTAGATTGGACAGATGTAATGTTACTCTTAAATCAGACATTGACTTCTAATGAGAGACAGGCAGCATTACAGGCTGCTATCGCCTTTGGAGATGAATACTGTATTGTTAATTTTAGAAGGCCAAAAAATCAAGAACCAGGGGAATTACTAATTCCCACTGGAGCACAAGCAGTCCCTATGCAAGACCCTTACTGAGCTAATGACCAGATGGGTGATTGGATTAGAAAACATTTCCAGACATGTGTTCTTGAAGGTTTAAGAAGAGTGAGAACTAAACCATTCAATTATTCTAAATTATCAGGTATTCAGCAAGAAAGTAATGAACACCCTTCTGCCTTCTTAGATCGATTACAAGAGTCACTGATAAAACATACTTCTTTAAATCCTGATTCCGTAGAGGGACAATTATCCTTAAAGATAAGTTTATTAGACAGTCAGCCTCAGATATTAGAAAAAAGCTACAAAAGATGGCCTTTGCTCCAGACAATTCACTCGATAATTTAGTAAAAGTTGCCTCCTCAGTATTTTATAACCGTGACAAAAAGGAGGTCCAAGAGAGAAAACAAAGAGACCGAGAAAAAGCAGCTGCTTTTGCTGCAGCTTTAAGAGAAACAGATCCTAAGTCTGATTCTCAGGGCTCCAAGAGGAACTCAAGGAGGAAGCCTCCTGGGCCATGCCCCGACTGCAAAGGTGACCACTGGAGGTCGGACTGCCCTCTGAGGCCAAGGTCCCAGGGTTCAGACCCATCCTATCAGTTGGTCAGAAGGGTCCCGGGGCACTCACTGCCCTCTCCCTCTGGCCGGACTGTCTTCTCCACAGAGGAGCCCCGGGTAATCATGACTATAAAGGAAAAAAAAAAAAAAAAAAAACAGCCTTTTGCTGGATACTGGCGCAAGTCTCTCAGTCCTCCTTTCCAATCCTGGCCTTTCTTCTAGTCGCCACACCTCAGTGAAAGGAGTCACTGGTGAGGAGGTAATTTGCTACTTTTCACAACTCTTAGGCTGTAACTGGGATGGTTTTCTTTTTTCACTTTTGATTATGCCTAAAAGTCCAGTTCCCTTCTTAGGAAGAGATATTTAATCATGTCTAAATACTGTGACCAGCCGTTCAAATAAAGACATATTCTTCCTTAAATCCCACCTTGCCAAAATGGGAGGAAAAAATTAAGAATGATAAACATGACTGTAAACATGTAATTCTTCATACATATGCAGCCAGAAAAGTCTTGTTAGACTTATTAGACACCCCACTTACTAAAAAAACAAAAAGAATCGATCGCTTCTCCTATATGCCCTGTTCTTCAAGCTGTTTGGTTCTTTCTCTTGTGGAGCAAATGACAGGAGAAATAAATGAACCCGCATTCATATGATACATCTGTCTGAACTTTCCCAGGGGTTCTATTGGTAACAGAACAGCTAGGAGTATGATTCTACAATCGGGGGACCTGCATCAAGCCATAGTTCTGCCAGCTATAAACTGTGAAACCTTGACCCTGTCTCAGAGCCTTGCCCTTCAGTAAAATGAGAATGGCCATTATACATACGATGCATGTACAGTCCTCAGAGGGTTGTTATCAGTAATTACTGAAACTATGGGTATTAAATTTTTTAACTTGTCTGGCACACTATAATCCTTCAATCTTTGACAATATTTTTTATAATTAATAAAAAGATCTTACTACAAGGATAATATTTTGCTTGAATAAATGGCATTAAAAGAGTGACTTTAGAGGCACTGTGGAATTGATCAGGGGAGGTGGCAGTATGCTGGACATCAGAGAATTAACAGCTACAACTTGTAAAATAAAACTTAGGGTGTCAACAATAGTCTAGTCCGAAGTTTTTTGTAACCCTGTGGTACTCAGATATCAAGGCTGAGAAGGGTTAAGCAGTTTGGATATGCACGCCATTTAGAAAGAGATGAAACTGTAATTTGTACATAGACAATTCTACCACCAATGCCCATGCAACTAATGCTATTTCTTTTAGTGTAAGCTATGTCTGCATTATGTAAAATGAATGCAATGGTTTTAAAAGGGGGGCAATATTATATATTGGCTCTATACGGAGTGGCAACCTATGCGTCCAAACCCTGACTGTTCACCTAGTAACTGGCTGAGCTGCCTTCTGCAGTTTATTCAGCCTCAAGCCTCAGTTCTCTCTTCTGCAAGATGGAGATCATAATAAAAGCTGCCTGTCTCATTTTTAGAATGAATTTAACATTCTTATCTGAACATTATGCCTAACCCATACTAAGTGTTAGAATTTCAAGGCTAGTAAACTTTGAGTTAGAAAACCTTTAAGACGATCTCAAATTCCTAGATTTTTAATGAGAAGAATCTTCAGAGTAATGAAGCAGAGAGATTTGTTCAAAGTCACGCAGATCGCTGGACGCTGATGTTCTAAGTGCTGCTGCGGTATTCCTTAGTGGCAGGTACTGAGTCTTATTCACCTGTGATCTCTCAAGTATCTGATGCTCAAGGGGAGCCTGGAAAACATAGCACAGGGAATGCAGGAGAGGGTGTGAGAAGGGGGAGAAAGAGGAAACTGAAGGTGGGACTACGGGAGGCCAATCGGGTAGCCTAGGGGGCCCTACTTGGAGCAGCTCTGATGCCAACCTGAGCAAAGATGACCTCTGGTACCACTCTCCTCCAGGCTGTGGCCAGTTTCCCACCTACTCTTCTGTGTTTGCTGCTATCCAATCTCCCAGCAGAAGCTTGGACACCGGGAGTGTCTGCTGCAGGGGCCCTGACAGGTATCTGGCAAACACTCAAGTCTATCCTTGCCATGGGACCCAGTGCAGAAAGCACTTCCTTGCTTTGCTTCACTACTCCACCTCCCCTTTCAGTACCAAAGGGACTCTATACCTGGATACCCAGGGTAGGCTCAGACACACTGGGTAATGTTGGCCGTCAGTCAGTGGGCCAGGGAGATAATTACATGATGACAGAGGATTTTTTTTCTGGCTTTCTGCTCATTAATTTGCACTACTCTTAAATTTCTTATGCATTGGATGTTTTTTAATTTTTTTTATTTTTTAACCTATAATTTTTACTATATTTTTATTTAGAGGAAAAAAAACCCAAAACAGAATAATATAGAATTTGAAAAAAAAAGCTTTGACTGTTTTATGTGATGACTTTAAGGGTGACACCAGGGCATTATGGGTAATGTCTCAGTTTCATATTCTGAGTTTCTTGGGATCAATCAAGTTACTACATTTTCAGAGAACAAATAACACTGTTTCAGTTACATGTTTTCACTCCATCCAAATTTCCAAAACAACTTATAGGAGAAAAATCAAGCTACACAAAGCAGAGTTTAAAAGATGAATTTCAAAAGTTATACTTTGTATATATTTTGGTTTCTCAGTTAGTACAACCCTTACACTTTCTTATCCATAGGAGTCCCTTCCCCTCTACCTGTGTGGATCTGAATACTTACTTGTACCCAATGGTGAACTATATTAGGGGAAATATCCCCAAATGAAAGTGCCATTTGCACATGCAGGCTGATATTGCTTGAGTGTAGATCTACTATAGTTACAATCCAAATAAGCATGGCTTACGACTCTGAAGAAGTGTGTTTTGCAGGATGGCATTCCATAGATATGTCTTGGATAATTTTGACAGCCTCTATTACTGATGGTCTTCTTCTGTGCTCCTAAACTTTGTGAATTTTAGTCTCATCTCTTTGAAGAATTTGCTAAATTTGCCTCCTTTTTGTCTGGGATAATGTAATCCACACAAGAACACTCACTCTTGGTGATTTAATCATCCTATAAGCTCTGGGTCAGTACTGCTTTCTAATACATGTCCGTCAACCACATTTGGCTGGAGTGTTCTTTCTAGCCACTCTTGTAAGGCAGCATTAGCAGAAAAATTCATGTACTTGGAGCACCCCCACAAGCCAAGCACAGTGTGGAGCATTTGGGGAATTGTCACTCTAACCCTCATGATTACATGAAATGGGCACTCTCATGTTTAGGAAGTTAAAATATAAGAGAAGTAGACTAGCAAGTAACAAGCGGTAGGATTTAAGCCCATGCTGTCTAACTTCTACCCCCTGTTAATCTTTATACTGCCCTGTCAGTTGAACTTAGCAATGGACTTAGGCTGGACCCATGAAACCATTTAAGAATTATATGATGCAGAGGATCGGATGATATCCAATGATGGGAGAGAATCAGTAACTACACCGCAAGTTTGCTAATTTAAATGGAACAGACCCCAATAATGTCAGTTGATCTTAAATTTCTGAACTACTCAACCTAACAACAATCTTTTTGGTTGTTATATCCATTGTCTGAAAAACATCCCTTCCTCAGACTCCTATCAGCCCTCCACCATTGTACACTTTGCTTATACAAATCTCTTTGTGTCTTTCCTAAGCTTCCTTTTTCTCTAAGAAATCTCCCATTTCCCAAATTACAATTATGCACCCTGCAGTTTACGTCAAGCACACCATACTTTACAATAGAAATGTGGGGAGACCAGTATACTATTCCTGTTTTGTGCCTTAGACCACAGCCATGCCTATGTACAAGTCCCCAGTCTACAGATACAGAATAATCTCTACCTATAAACTTACACACAAAGAAGATGATGTGAGGAGAAGAAATGAAAGGAAGTAACGCATTGTTATGGGTTGGCACTTCAGTCCCAAGCCCAGGAAGATGATTTTTATTACAAATGTCATTTCTTTTATTCTCGGCCCTTTGAGTCTAAAAATTCTCAAAATAAAAAGTCTCCCTGGTGCCCTTTATCACCACTCTTCCCTGTGCCATGGTGTACACATGTCAGTGATTACGTCTATGATTCGAGGGAAGATGTGTCTGGTAATATTTGCCATCCTATACATGTGTACTCCAGGGCATACACGGGGAATAGCAAAGGCGACTAGGGAGAGGTATTTCCTGTTTAAGGGTATGCCTTTTCCCTTCATTTTATTCAGAAGTTTATTAAAATATCATATACTTATATGCCAAACATTTAAATATTCTCAACCTAGTTGTTAAAAAAGGTAAGATGGAAATTGATTAGGAAGTCAGACAAAGCTGGTCACTTCCATCCGAGGTTACTGGTTTTCCCATCACACATCTACACCATAGGGAGATACAGGGGTCTCAGTGCGGAGGACAGAAAGACACCAGCTACAGTAAACAGGAAATCAAATGACTGCATGGAGCGGCTGGGAACAATCCAGAGGATGGAGAACACAAGTCTGAAGATGAGCCAGAACCACAGGTCCCCCAGAGGGGGACACAGCGAAGCCTCCGGAGCAGCTGCTCCACATCTGCTAACGGCCAGTACTGCCAACCGCCATCACAGGTGCCCGCTGATGGTACATTTCAAGGACAAGTAAATAGAGGTCTTGGGTGTTCCTGGAAAGAGGCTCTCAGGATAAAAACAAGTAGGCCTGGTACCCAGGGGACGTGTACAGGGAGGGAGGCAGCCAGGAACCATGACCTTATAAGAGAGGGAACAGAGAAAATAGTCTCCAAGAAGCTGAAGGTTCAGTAATAGACAGATGACCAATTTAAAAATGGTCACTTCACTTACAGATAAGCTTCCAGATTTAGAAGAATAGGGAAGCCCTACATTTCCTCTCCTTTTTTTATTGTAATTGAGACAGGGTTTTGCTAAATTCTTAAATTTCCCCAGTTGGACTCAAACTTACCTCCTCCTGCCTCAGAGTTCTAGGATTACTGGTCAACAGCGCTATGCCTGGCTCCTTTTAATTTTTTCTTCCTGGCTTCACTGAAGCATAGTTAATATACAATAAGCTCTACATGTTTAGTGTACATTTGATGAGCTTTGACAAAAATATGTACCTGGGAAACCATCACTGTATTTAATACAATGCAGATAACAAACAGACCCTCCCCTGATAACTTCTCCAAGTCTCTGGGTAACCCTCCCTTCCTGCCTTTCCACACCCACCTCACACATTATCCTCACGTAGTGATGGATCTGTTTCCTATCATTATAGTTTGGATTTTCTCCAATTATACGTAAATGAAACCATACCAGAATTACTCTGTTCCTGTCTGGCTTCTTTTGCTTAACTTGATTCTATCAAGATGCATCCATATTGATGTATGTAGCACTAATTACTTTGTTTTTATTGCTAAGTGGTTTTCACTATGCAGATGCATCATGATTTGTTTACCCATCCATGGTTGATGGAAGTTTGGATTGTTTCCAGTTTGGGAAATGAAAATGGAGATTTGAGCGTTTGTGTACAAAGCACTGTATGGCTAGATACTTTATTTCTCCTGAACATGTATCTGGGAGAGACCTGGTTGGTTCATGCGGAAATGGTTTGTTTAGCTTTTTAAGAAAAAGACAAACTAAGATTGTTTTACAATTTTGCATCCCTAACAGGACTGTAGAGATGAGAGCTCCAGGTGGTCCCAGCAGCAGGTATGGGTGTGGTAATAAGATTTCAGTCATACCTATCAATGCAAAGTAGTCTCTCACTGTAGCTGTGATTTACTTTTTCCTAGTGAAAAATTATACTGAACATCTTTTTACATACTTATTTTCCATCTGCATATTTTACTTCATGAATATGTGCTCTAATCCTTTGCTCATTTTTAGTTGTCGGTTTTTACTGTTGAATTTAGAGAATGATTTATAAATTCTAGACTGAAGTCCTTTATCCCAGTGCTTACACACTCATAATAATAACTAAGCACTTACGAGCTAGCATATACTATTTCCCTTGTGTACCTCATTTTATTGCTCCAAAAATCCTAAGAGGAAAAGGCTATAACTATCTCAGTCCTGGGGATGAGAAACCTGAGGTTTACAGAGATTAAGTAACTTTGGTTAAGATTTCACAGTTAATAAGAGGTGAACTCCCAAATGCATGCTTTTCAGTCCCAATTCAGGAGCCCTGGAAAACCGAATCCTTACTAACACAAAGCTTTCCAAAATGAAAGAAATACTGTTAACTGAAAGAGAGCAGACAGAGTTCACAAATACACTTTCTGATCTACTAACCCAACTAAGAGATCTTTGACGAGGTTTTAACCTGAGTTCTTGTGACACATTTTAGAGCAGAGCATTGCGCTCCGAAACTGCAGAGATGGGTCAGGTGCACCACGGCTGGCCCGAGCGAATATTCTTCCCCGCCTGAATGTCCTCACGTGAATCAGCCACCAGCAACAGCAATGTGAAAGACACAATCTCAAGAGGCAGCAAATACATGAAATGAAAGGGAGGTCACCTTAAAATTCCTTGGGGTGAACGTAGGAACAGTTTTATTATATTGCTCTAAATAACTCACTCTCCAGTCTCTGAAATGAATGTCTCCACTTTCTCACCACCTCTGTGACCTCCAGCGCTCATCCTCCTCATTACTCTCAGCTCCTGATTCACTTGTTTCATTAACAAAATCACAGCAACCAAAAAGACACAGCAGGTCTTTCTACCACTGAACTCTCCAGCTCTGGCCCAAGAGCTCTGCTCTTGCAGTTATATTAAGCCAAACCCTCTATTGGTGCCTTGGGTCACATGATCGATTAACTGATCCAAGACTTTACTCCCATGAACAAATTTTTTTTCTTCCTCCTCATCAATTTCCCTGTAAACAATGCATCATTCCCAAAGGCAAGTATGTTATAATTTCAACAATTCTTTAAAAAAAGAAAAACCTGCCACTGACTGCCAGTGTCTGTCAAATTAGTTCATATTTTTCTTCTAAGAAAAAAATGAAAAGTTAAGTGTATTTTCATTTCTTCATATTCTATTCACTTTTAACCCACTTTGTGCAAGTTTTCACTCTCATGTACTATTATCAAGTCATTTGTATCAGGGTCATTAACAAACCCCTTTGTGGCCAGGGGAGTGTTATTTCTCTACTCCAATTTGTATTTTCCATTTCCTCTGTTCCTTCTGGTCCTCCTTATTCCCCAGAAATTTTAATGGGTCTTGTTCTGACTCATTAGTGACTGATTCTCAACTAACCTGAATAAAGTATTAATTACTCCCAACTTAGCATGTTCCTAATCGTAGAGAAATGCAATTTAATAACCAGTTTTTATTAAAAACAACAAAAGCAAATAATCAAAAAACCAGTGAGACACTAAGGAATGTTTCATGCAGTAATATTTCACAATTAGCACAGAAAGTTTTGTCATTTATTAGCTGTGAGGACATAAAGTAAGTCATGTAATCTCACAGGACCTCCATCTCACCATCAGTAAAATGAAATTATCTGAGTTGGAAAACTCAGATAATTCATGCCAGAGTCAAAGAGAGGACTTTAAGAATAATTGGGATAGATTATCAGTCAGTTGCTGAAGGTCAAGAACGTATGAAAATTAAAGAACTGGCCAAATCACAGGTAGGAAAGAGGCAAACAATTCTTTGATCTGCTAAATATAGGAGACAATACTAACCACACAGATGGCATCGTATTAGGAGCCTAGAAAGTACAACACAGTCAGAGACCTTAGTTAAAATATGTCTTTGGAGTGCTTCTCAGAGCATGAATGGTATTTCATAGGAAATGAGAGCTTTCATTGTATAGTGAGAGATACATATAATTCAGAGATTTGGATAAGGAAGAGGAGGAAAATGGAGAGCCCACGAAGAAAAGCTAAGCCATTTAGGAGATGTCTCAGGAGCGGGGAACCTTGAGGACTGGAGTTCCTAAAAGCATCACCTGCTTCAGAATTTTGTTACACATTCGCCTTCTGGCTTCTGTGAGATAACAGAGAAAACTGTGAAGATTTTTATTTAATATTATCTTGCCAGTGCTTAAGAATTTTTAGATAACTTAGAAAAACAAGGATATCTATGCTTTAGCGTCTTATGATGCCAAATATTCCTTTACTTATTCACTTGGGAATTTCAGAGGAGAAAGGAATCCTAAAGACCACAAACCAAGGACCAGCTTTATAGATGACACAAAAGGCACGTACACTGGTCAGACTAATACAAATGAAACCTCTCGGCCTAGATTGAATTCTCCAGTGATTACTGAATTTATAAAAGAAATGTAAACAAAAGATAATGCATACTGAACAACAACCATACACAAGGGCAGCAATGGTGAACCTTTTAGAGCTTTCAATGACACGAAAAGCATGTTGTAGCATGCGGGCCATATTTTGCTGCCACTGGGATATGCTAAATATTGAATGTGAATATTTCAGTTACCACTGTCAAAAACTTAAGAGTTCTTTTGATATTATTATAATTCTCATATAAATGAAGAAACTCATTTTAGAATAAAGTCAACATCTCCAATTGGTTTGAAGTCTAAGTTTCCACAGTATAACTCTCCCCCTCTTTCTTCTCCCAGTTTGTCTCTCTCTGTCTTATCTCTGCCTCTGTCTCTGTCTCTCTCACTTTCTCTCTCTCTCTCTCTCTCTCTCTCACTCTGGGCACTGAGGTATATCCTAGCCATTTTGATACAGGATCTTCCTAAGTCACCATATTGCCCAGGCTGGGCTCAAACATGGAATCTTCCTGATTCCAGCTCCAAAATCAAGAATGTCAGGATCACAGGCACACACCCACCATGTCCGGCTCATAGTATAATCAGTTAAGCACATGTGTATACTGCCTCTGTTTTGCCACTAAAAGCAAAGTAATGAACACTAAAAACTCAGTATACAACAAACATTTTCACTATCCTCCAAACTGGCTGTAAATTCAGACTTTCTTGCCAGGGCTAAGTGACGTATAATTTGGAGTGAAGTGAGAGATGACAAGAGGCCAAGCTGGGAAAATTTTGGCAGACCTACTGGACCTCGCAGATGGAGAACAACATGAGGACATGCGATTGTTGCCTTGTTTTCTCCAGTGCTCACGGTTTCGAGTCTGCACTAGAAACCACCTAGCACACAGCAAGGCCATACTGCATTTGTTCATTGGCAACAAGTGCTGGAGCTTGGTTTCTCCCCAGTGACTATAAATTTCATAAGATGCCTATAATTAATGAGACTTCTACTTGTAATCACACTATTTTTAAACAGGAACACAGATAAGCATTACTATTACAAAGTAGCTGTCTCATGAGGCTGCTTAGGTCAATTGACAGAAAGGAAACCAACAACATAAAATAGGAAATATGTCGAGTGGAGCAGATCAATCTCTACATTATAGAAACAGAAGAAATGGAGACCTTCTAGGCATCTAACATGTAGTGGGTCACAACAGGACCCACAGGCATATCCAAGTCTAGAATTAAGGCTTCTTTCCTTCTGATTCATTGTCCTGAGCATTATAATGTTTATAGCTTAGAAAGTCCTACGTACAAAATTGAACACATATGTAAAGCAAATAGAAAAATATGTGAGGAAGATGACAAAAGAGAAGCATAAGTAATAAACACAGAAGGAATGGTACACGCATCTTTTATTATACTGAAGTTGAGAGAGTAAGTACGTAGAGTTATGGAACATTTTCTTCTGAAAAAAGTAAGATGTGGAATAATTTATGTACTCATTTATTCATTCACTAAGTAAATTTTATTGAGTGCTTACAAGGCGCCAGTTGTAATGGCTCCTAGCCATGCAGTCATGAATACAAACTGTAATTTCATGACTTTGGATTCTAAGAGATAAGATAAAAATAGGATAAATAAGAAAATAATCTAGTAAAAACAATAAAAGAAAATATTCATTCCAAACTTTCAGATTGCTATGAAAGTAACAAACCAAAACTACACAGATGAAAAGTACAGCGATACCGCTTCAAGGAAGGTGTTCAGGGAAAGCCATGTTCTCTGAAAAATGACATTGTACCCAAACACTGAAACATGAGAAACAGGCAGTTTTGGAAGGACCGGGGCAAATAATGTTATGGAGTGAAGCATCTGTATGTGCGAAGATCCTGACGCAGGAAAGGAGTGGCTGGAGGGACTGAAGGAACTCTCCTGCCGCTGAAACACACTGGCCAGAGTGAGAATGCAGACAAAGGAGTGGGGGAAACCGGGTGGGCAGGTGGGGTGAGGCCTCGCCGAACAGGCTGAACACAGAGGAACTCATTCTTACGGCATAGAGAAGCTAATGAAGGTTTCAAACTGCAGCATGACACAATTCTTCTTCATCTTTGGACAATCACCTCTTCAAGATCACATGGGGCTACATCCAAAGCCAGGCAGAACCCCAAGTCGGGAATCCCAAATCTGCACCAGTCGCTTGTTTCTTCCACGCACACCTGACTTCAGCGGTGTAAATTTCAAGTGAGCTGGAAAATACCAAACCTCTTTGAAGAAGCAACCAAGCCGAAGCAGTTGTTTCCAAGGGTAAGGAGGAACCATCCTGCATCTCTCTTCAAATGGCCCCAGCTCACATGGGGCACCATGGATACAAGGATCACAGCCTCACCCAGTTCCTTTGTATCATTCCATGCTCTCCCCTGAATCTGAGTTAGACATCAGAAAAGTGATGCAGAGAGAGGTTAAAGGGACTTCTCCATCCACAAAGAGTCAGCGTTTGTTCAGAGACTTGATCCTACCTCAGCTGGAGTTGAATGTCCCACACTTTACAAGGACCTCCACCATCTGGGTGTCTCTACAGTAGACATGCTCCCGTGCCTTCAGTGCAAACCTGGGTGTAAACCTTGCATGTTTATGAGCCAACAGATTTGCATTGCTCTTAGGTGAAACATAACCCATAAAATGACCTACAAGATCCATGGTTGGTTATACCCTCCCACCCAGGCCCTTTTCATACCCAGTTCTAGTTCATTCTCAAACATTGGCCACATTATCTTTCATTTGAGTTCATGAGTAAACCAAGCTTTGTCCCTCAACTCCCTTCCCCAAGCGAAATCCTACACAGACATTACTAATAGTACCACATTCATTACTTCCTGAGGATTTCTTTACCCTGCCAGACAACTCCAAATCCTTATATTAAATGTTCCCTGATCTGTGGTATACTTCTCTTTCATCACAGCTAATTCAACTGTGATCACACATTAATTGTAGAAATTATTTGATTAAATGTGTGTCCCTACTAGATTCTAACCTCCATGGGAGCAAAATCATTTTGACCACAATTTCTGAAAAACAGTTTAAAATCAATGAATGAAGACTTCAATAAGTGGTGATGGTAAAAATTAAAAACTGCAATACAGTTGTAACATCCTTTCTTTATAGACAAGCAAATCCAAGGGAAAAGAGTAGTATCCTGATCCCAAACACATCCATCTCCTCTCTTAATGTAGTTAACTATGTTCCCATTTTTCTGAGTCCTAAATGCTCCCATGAATTATTTTGCAGGTAAAAGAGAAATATGGAGGTAAGAAAATAAGGATGGGACCCTCCCAGGTCAGGTGGTTGATCTCTGCCCTTATCTTTTGGTCCTCTTTTCTTCTATTGGGAAACTGGTCCTCCTTTGCCAATCACAGAATTGAGCAAGAAATCTAACTTAAATCCATCTCATTTGGGGGGAGGGGTACTTAACTCCTAAGCAGAAATCCTAGTGGTAAGAAAACAGAGTTGAGCCTTAGGTGACTGAGCTTCAAATATGCTGCTCACTAGTGTCTGCTGGTTGCTATCACAGCCACCCTGGCTCCTTCCCACGTAAAGTCAGGCTGTTTACGTCATACTTCAATTCTGAGTCACCTAGTAGCTACTGCTAAATCAGCTGTGCCTATTTACTTGCTTGCTTCTGTAGGAATGCCAATGTTTTCTCTATAAAAAATCTGATATAATCTATATAATGAAATTAATATTGATGAGTTTCTTATATCATACTATGTCTGATTTCTAAGTTTTCATGCATTTAGACAAATTGATCATAGATTATAACAAAGGGAATTATCAATAATTTGAAAGATAATCATGCAATCAACACATTAAAAAAATTGTAAAACTCTAAAATCTAATCATGTCAATAAGTAATGGCAGACTTTTAAATTGCTTTCAACTAAAACATGCTTGGAGGCAAAGTCAGTATGCCTTTAGGGCTTCCATTTCACATCACTTGCTGAATGCCTACCACGTAGCAGTGTATGGACCACTGATCATACCATTTATTAGTAGAGCAATTCCCTGACCACTCAGTACAGGAAAACTGGATATATTGAATGCATACAATATGCCAAACACTGCTGTAAAGTATCTGCTTTCATTTTAATCGTTAGAGCACTCTCAATGTGTCAGGAATGACTAATCCTATTGTACTGCTGTGGAAATTGATGCTTAGGGAACGTAACTTGCCCAAGGTCATATAGCTTCAGCCAGAAAGTTAAATCCTGGATTTTCCTGATCACAGAACACGTGGGGTTTTTTTCACTATACTGTTACCTGGTTTAAAGTGATTGCTAAAACCCAGAAGCTATGAAAAAAAAAACCTTCAGACTAGGAGACCTCAAAGAGATTTTAGAAAACCCAATTATTACAAATAAGATCTTAGTGACAACAGGCAGCCAGTCTGCTGCTTTTCTGTTTCTTCTTCACTGTTTACATACATAGTCATCCCCCTATCCAAAAATCACTTAGTGCTTTTCATGCTTATATGCATTAAAACAGTGTTAGGAGCAGGAGCAGAGCAAGGCTGCAAAGCACTTGCACAAGTGCTGGGGACATGGCTCAGTGGTAGTTTTTGCCTTGCACACACAAGGCCTCGGTTTGATCCCCAACACCACGCACAAAAATAAATAAACAATAATAAATTACTTGCACAAGCATACAACAGGCCAAACAGCCCTCTTCAACAGGGCAACTGGATTTGCATACACTGTCTGGCTGTTGTGCTTAGGACTTCCATCCACTGCTGTTCCCCACTCTCTACTGTACCCCAATCATGATCTGCGGTTCCTTACTGAAGTAACCAATAACAGGTTGCAAGTGTAAAGGAGAACTAATGTAAAGGAGTTTCCCCCTAGGAACTGGTCTTCTCAGTTTGTATTTCTTTTACTTTCAACTCCTGCTTGTCTAGCTCCTCACAAGCTGTTTCACTAAGTCTGAAAAAGATTCCTTCTGCAATATTCTATTCGCCTTTCTCTTGTCTTTTGCTCTTTGGCCCAGGCACAGCCACCAGATCAATTTAAAAAGTTAAGATGTTTAATTAAAAGTATGAGGATACGGATGTGCGTGTATGTGTGACACAGAGACAGACAGAGACAGACCAAGACAGAGACAGAGAGGAAAGAAACTAGAGAAGGATAGAAATGAATGTGTCAAGGAGTCATAAGTAGTTTTCACAGCAGCCTGGGATGAGTCATGTCCTTCTCTGGCCTTCAGTTAGCTCCTCTTGTTCTGAGGACAGGCTGAGTTGATAACAACTGAGGTACAAAAAGCAACTGAATGCCTCTATTTTTTGGTTGACTTTGCAGGCCTAAAGCCAACAGTCTGAGTATTTACTGGGAGGATAACAGTATGCAATATAGCAAATATAGGTTATTTCCTTCTGTCTTATTTTTAAAATCCAATATTGTTCTCATTGTTTTGTTTTGTTCCAGTTAATTGTTATACTTTATTCAATGTTCTGTTTTTGTTGGTTTTATTCTGTTTTGGTTTTGGTTTGATTTTGCTATAGCTGATGGAATGGACACCTATTGTGAAGATAGCAAGATATATTATGGTTGTCATTGTTTTCCTGTTATCCTGCTTTGAAGTTATGTACCAATTTCACTGCTTTGTTTTGACTGAACTTATTCTGTTTTGTTTTCTTTTGTTGGGTTTTTGTTATATTTAAAATAAAAATAAAAGAAGTAAATAAACAAGAAGATCCTTAAATTTCTTTCAGACTTGAGAGCCAAAATTAATTCTGCAGGAAGCAACGTCTACTTCTTTCCTCTCACTCTGAGCACTGTCAAGAAATTGATGTGGGAATGATTAGAGTAGTTTGAGAAAGCCTAAAATCCTTTCTGGCTCAATGACTTCCCTTCTCCTGTTTCCCAACACACCCCATGTTCCCTCGAAGAGGATCCTGCCCAGCCTCACAGGACCACAGAAATTCAGAGGACCAGAGGAGTCATGTAGGCCCTCACACCTGAATGTGCAGTCTTGGCACGGTCTGATTCAGGAGGTTTGTAGCAGGCTGCTGCCCGCAGACCAGCCAGTACAGGTCTGCAGAGGACACGTAGGAGTGAGAAGTTCCTTCGCCCTTGCCTGACCAGAATCCCTTCCAGCTGCTGTGATGGGTCTCCTCTCTCCCTGAAGATGTTCTCTGCTAGGGGAGTCCCAGCCTCTGAGTAGTCAGACATCTTACTTTACCTCAATGTTTACCTTTTTATGGTACCTTTTTCTGAATCAAGAAGTTATAGAAAATGGTTGACTGTCATCCACGGGACAATCTCTGAGAAATACACAAATCAGACTCACAGTCACACCCTACCCAAGGGCTAAATCCTGTGGGCTAAACCCTCCCAGGACTTTGCACTGTTCCTTTCAGGCCTCTCATCCCCTCCCCACATCAGTGGCCTTTGCTCCACTACTTACTCCACTATTTATTCAAATATTGTCACGCTAGAACTTCAGTCTCTTCATACAGCATTTTCAGAAGTCTACTTTGTTATTTATTCATGACTTAATGTCAAAAGCCATTTTTTATAAAGTTGGAAATGGACTATTTTGGACATTAAAAGGTAGTCAAATTTAGACCAAATTATAATAACAATATTAGGTCACCAAAAATAAACATGTATTACCAAGTGCTGGCAGCGCTTGGGAGCAGGTGCATTCTAAGACACGTTGGTAGAATTGTAAATTTGAATAGCCTCTTAGGAAGAAGACCAGAATGAGAAAGACAAATTTAAACTTCCTTTAAAAAAAAATCTTTGACACATACTTTACAGGGGAATGATAAAGAAATATATTAAACTTAAGTTTTTATTCCTGTGTTTTTGGACACAGGAATTTCACTTACATGAATACAGTTATTGGCAATATTTTCCTCCCAATTTTCTTTCCTTCAGTGCGGCCATGTAAATGTTACTATGGTGAAGACTTCTGTTAATGTCAAAAAAGCTAATGCTTATTGAGCACTTACTGTATGTTAGGTTTTTGCATTAACTTCTAATAACCTTGAAGTTCATACTGTTAATGTTCCAATTTTTGTGGAGATGAAGTTAAGTATCTCCTCAGGGTCACATAGCTAGGAATTGTGCCAGGGCAGACACACAGCATTCTTGCTCCTTTGATACCTTTATCTCTTCTCACCATCTGCACTGCCACCATGTACATGCTAGGGACTATCTTCCCTCCCCAGGGCTACTGGAAAGGCCTGCATCCCCTGATCATCCCCTCTTTTAGCCAACTGTTCTAAATACCAAAGGGAGCCTTTCTGAAGTTTGCGTCATTTTCCTATTTAAATTACTTCACTTTTTTTTTCGTTTTGGGGGGGGGCATCAAATTTCTTTTCTCGGCTAGTATATGTTTGCAGTACACGCAGTCTATATTTATCCTGGGACGTGGTCACCTGTATGTAATACAGCTTGGTTTGTTTTTTAAAATGTCTTCTCTCCCACCTCCCTCCTTCCTCCTCTAAATCTCTTTTTCCCATTTCCATTCTTACTGATGTTAAACTTACCTCATGCTTGTGATATGGAATGTTTACATTCATTTAGACTGCTATATTAGGATTTTTTAAAATAGTGAACTAAAACCCATGCCACAGCTCAAGTCCCTGCATGGTTTCATCTCATAGACCTTCCAGCTCAACAGGATACCCGCTCCTGTTCTTTGCTTTGCCTGGACTTCCTCCCTTCCAATCCCCTACCCCAGTATTTAGATGTTACTAGTTTCTACCAGTTTCTCAGGTCTGAGCCCTCCATCATACTTATCTCATTCTGGTATGGCTTGAATGTGGCACCAGATCTCAGGTTGAAGTGCAAAGTACAGCGTAAGGTCTTATGAGGGTGGAAAATTAATCGGACTATGCTATTTTGAGTGAGATCTTAGGAAAATAATTAAGTAAATGAGCCCATAGTAGTGGGGCCCTAATGTGACGGTAATGTGACTTTATAAGAGAAGATAGACCTAATCTAGGACACTCTGACTTGCCCTGTAGTGCCCCATCCCACCTCAGGCCTTCAGAGAGTCTCCCATCACCAAGAACACCCTCACCAGATAGACTGCCAGAACTGTAAGCTGAATAAACCTTTATCTTTTGTAAACTAACCAGTGTAGAGTATCCAGTTACAATAACAGCAAATGGACATGCTACAGTATAGTATCTCCCTGGTGTAAATGTGCTACAGTTTTACTTTATTATGTGATTAGTTGACCACTAGATCTCTGTAACTGTATTGTAAAAGTCCTCTACATTTATTCTCCGGTTCCCAGTGCACTGAATGGTAGCTATACAGGCAACCTCACTATAGAATAATACCACTATGGCAAATTGCCATTTCCTTCATTCTGTGGACTAATTTATAGCAGAGCAAACCAGCGGTGCCTTTGCATAAAAGTATTTTTACAAGCCCTTTTACCTTATTGCACAAAATTTTATTTTCTTTCTTTTAAACAAGGAAGTCTCTTAAAATATGAACCCTAGAATGAATACATGGCAGCTATGTACTCACTTGCATGAGTATACTGTATCTATAGGAACTACTTAAAGGCAGATATTCCTGATGGGCATAGTTTAGTAACTCATATGAAAATCAACTGACTCTGTTCTGGGATAATTCTGAGTTGTAATTAGTGTGAAGTCTTCTACTCACAGAGCAGAGGGTCAGGCCTCCTGCGGATCATGACATGAACAATGAACTGTGTGAATTCATGACGCATTCAATCTTTTTTAAACTTAATCTGTAGCAGTCAGTGCTTACTAGATAAACAGATTTCATGCAAGATATACAAGTATGTAAGTATTTACAAGATTGGCTCACCATGGCTGCCCACAGAGCCAGATATGGAAGAGTGAAAAATGTCTGTCTGTACACTGGAGACTGAAGGATCCAGTCGAAGGCTAGGAGCTCAGGGTAGTGTCTTGTGTGAGTCTGAGTCAGAAGGCCAAAGAGTTTATGATGGGAGGCTGGAAAGAGTCTGGAAGCCAGAAGATGATATCCAAGGTAAAATCAAAGATTGGAGCTCAGAAGGAGGAGGAGGAGGAGGAGGAGGAGGAGGAGGAGGAGACAACAGAAGCAATCCTTCCTTCTTTGTTCCCTTTTTGTACCATTCTGGCAACAGTTCCCCCTAGAGTGAGTCTTTCACATTCAAAACTATGCTGAGACAATTTTGTTGGGTGTTTCCTACTCAAATTGACACAATCAGGTAAGTATCACACTAGCTCTTCTCACTTGTAAAATGGGGGTAAGTAAGAATATTTCCTCTTTAGATGTTATAAGAACTAAATGAGAGTATTCAAATAAAGTGCTTCATTCAGTGCTGTGACCCATACAGCTCTTGAGATTCTTGGGGTGAAGGACCATGAGAGGATGAGAAAATAAAGAAGAGACAAAGCTGGGGTCAGGTGGAGCCCTTACTCTCCTGATAGGAGATAAGGAACTGCTCAACCACTGTAGCAAGTTTATTTATATCCCCAGGGTGATGTCAATTTCGACCCTGCTACTGAGCAACCAATTGCTTGGATTGTCCAGGGGCTTGGTGGTTTTCTGGGTAGAAGCAGCTGCTTCACATGGCTTGCCCTGGGGCCTCTTTCTTCCTGGAGCAGCCAGCCTGGGTTCTGGGTGCCAGTTCTGGATGCACCAGCCATGCACATGTGGTCAATTTCCAGCTTCAACAGCTGTCAAAGGCTGACCACCTGCTGCATGAGACACGTCATCACGGCAGGTGGGATTGCTGGTCCTGATGCTGCTGAAGAGGATGGTGGCCTTTGCTCTCTGAGAGATGAGATGCTTAAAGGAATGGAAGATTTTAAACATTATTGGGCAAGAAATTTAGAAAGTAGGGGCTGTTATCTCCTTTTAAATAACACCAGGGCATTGGTTGCTAACTTTACTGAGATTTGCAAAGAAAACTGTATTCTAGCTGCAGCTCAAGTGATCATCTTTATAAACATATAACGACAAGAGCCTCCATCTACGGGTATTTAAGTAACCTTAGTTATTTTCTCTTCCTAACCAATAAAAAGTCAGTGGTATCAGAGGTGAAATTCACTTTATTTCTATCAAAAAGGGCAGAAAGAAACCAATAGCCACCTGTAATTCATATCCTAGACATGGGGCAGCTCAGCCATGTAAACAGCCACTGACTTCTACGAACCTAGAGATTTGTCTGTGAAAATTACCAAATCAAGGACCCTCTCCTTCCCTTTTTTCTCTTTTTTATGTATTTTCCAGAATGCAACATCACCATCAACAGGCATATGAAAGGCTAATGTCACTAATCACTAGAGAATGCAAATAATGACAATGTAGTATCTCACACCTTGTTATCAAAATACAAGAAATAACAAGCATTAATAAGATAAAAGAAACCCTTGTAAACTGTTGGTAGAAATACAAATTATGCATCCTTTTTGGAAAATAGCAGGGAGATTCCCCAAAAGTTAAAAATAGAACCATGATATAGGAATCCCACTTCAAATATATACACAAAAACACTGAAATCAGGATCTCAAAGGGGTAACACACTCCCACATTCCTTATAGACCTATTCATCACTGCCTTATAAATGTGATCAAGTAAAAATGAGGTCCGTAGGGCAACCCCTAATCAAAAAAGAAAAAAAAAAACTAGGGTTCTCAGTAAAACAGGAAATTTGAAAACAAACACTCATAGAGCACAGACACCACATGAATGTCAAGGCAGACATGGAATGACGCGTGATGCAATGGAGCACCATATAAATAGTTCAGGCCTTCAGGGCCCAGCAGTCACTGTCCCCAGGACCCCTCTGTGGCAAATGTAGCATTAATAGAGCCATAGACAAAACATAAGTCAGTATGTCTGTATGCTAATTCACTTTACTCACCAGAGTATGTACCGGGCCATATTTAGTTCCTGATCTATGTTTTGCCAATTCTTGCTATAAAATGTTAAGGTGAGAGCAAGAAAAAGGAATAAAAGTTCCACACAGGACAGGCACTAGATGTGCGGGAGAAGTCTTCTCAAAAGTTACACTCGGTAAGTGGAATTCTGAATCACATGCACTAACAAAGTGAAGGGAAGATAGGGAAGGAAAGACCACTGAGCCATTTGTGGACTGGGGGATAGAGAGAACAAGGCCATACCAGAAAGCAAGCCCAGTCTGGGAACCAGCACCATGCGTGGACCACTGCTGGACTGGGAACAGCCAGACCCCAGCCCCTTCCAGCACAAACAAGAAGTACCAATCCTTCCCACCATCACCCTCCTCCCCCATCAAAGACCAGCTTATTCGGGGAAATACAGGCTGTGATGATAGCTATCAAGGAGAAATGCAATTGGATGCCTGTGGTGCTTTAGTGTTTGACTAACACTGCAGGTCTAGGGCCAGTGGTCTGATCATGAGTTCAGAGGATAGCAGTATGCAGTGTGACCTCTAAGGGGATCTCCTTCTGGGGGTTGTAGTCATTGTTGATTCCCTATGGGCTTGTTTTGAAGTCCTATATCATTTCCATTGTTTTGTTGGGTGGGGTTTTATTGTCTTTTGTTTTGTTTGATTATGTTAAATCTGATGACAAGAGCAGCTATTTCAAAGATAGCAAGATATATTATGATAGAAATTTTGGATTTACTATTGGCTTATTTTGAAATCCTTTATTGCATTCATTGTTTTGTTTTTACTGTTCCTATTCTATTCTGTTCTGTTTGATTTTTACTGTGTCTGAAGTTATCTGTAGCTATTTTAAAGACATCAAATGGCATTATGGTAACTATTGTTGATTTTGTAATGTTTTGAAGTCCTGTATCTCTTACACTGGTTTGTTTTTATTGGTTTTATTCTATTTTATCCTCTTTAAAATAAAAAAAGAAAGACTACTGATAGTAGAAGGGAAAACATACACAAAGAGCCAAAGGTCTTAGGGCTGATTCCCAACAACAGAACTTAACAAGCGCATCCGTACAAAGCAGTGCTGGGAACCCATGTTAGAGAAATTCAGAACATATTTCCTTAATGATATTATAACTCATATTGAGGAAAGTGGTACTTGAAGACCTAACCTGGAAGGGATACCCTGTATTTGCATTTCAGAAGCATTCTTTAGCTATAGGAGAAGATGAAGTTGATGAGGAAGAAAAGAGAGGGACCCGTTGGAATTCCATGATAGAGATGTGGTAACTCTATGGTGGGGATAAAGAATGGGAAATAGGTACTTAAGAGTATCTTTTTGAGAATAACAGACAGATTTGGATGTAAATCAGGGCCTTGGTCCATTTGGGCTGCTGTAATAAAATGCCATAATCTGGATGGTTTATAAGCAATAGATATGCATTTCTCACAGTTTTAGTGGCCTGCAAACTGGTTCTGCTAGCCTGGGGCTTATTTATCTGTAACATGACATCTGCCCAACTTGGTACCAGACCTGGAGAAACAACTTCTCTCTCCAAGAGTAACTTCTATATTCTCCTTCTCATTCCAGAGATAAACCTCCTCCTGCTCCCTTTTGAACATGTGCTGAGCCCTCTCCAATCCCAAGACTCCACAACCACTTAAGCCTCCACCTGCAGCTCCCAGTAAATCTTTCTGTCTCCTGTTTTACACAGGCAGGTGCTCCTTCAGATCAGCTGATAATATGTTATTCTGTCCAACTCCCAAACTCCTCCCCCAGCCAGAACTAATAAAAGTAACTTAACTTGTTTTCGCTGAGAGTGATGCCCCCCTATAAAGCACTCCCATTCCTTCATTAAATGCCTCTTCCTACTTTGTCTCCTTCTTATGTCTCCACTTTGGATTGAGTGCCAAAAATACTGAATCACAAGGCAAGGTAAACTCAGCGTCTAGTGAGGGCTTGCTTACTGGTCCCTAGGCAGGTGGACGATTTTTCCTGTGTCCTTACAAAAGGAGAAAGGATTTCTCTCCTTTGTGCCCTTACAAAAGGGGAAAGGATTTCTCTCTTTCCAGGTCTTTTTTATGGAGGCACTAATATCACTCTCAAGGACTCTGCTCAACATGACATAATCATTTCTCTCAATCCCTGCCTTCTAATACCACTTTAGGTAAGGACATTAACATATGGGTTTTGAGAAGTTATGTACATTCAGGTTGTAGCATGCAAATGATGTTAGGGAAGGATATGCAGTCAGGACGAAAGAGGTTTTGATGGAGTGATTGATTGATTTTTCTAGACATTGTTTCACACTGTCAATAGTTCAGGATGGTCTTGACCTCATTTTGTAGTCTAGGATGGCCTCAAACTTACGGCAATCCTCCTGCCTCGGCATCCCAAGTGCTTGGATGACAGGTGTGCACCATCGTGGCCATCTCAAGAAACAAGTTTTTAGATGAGCTACATAAGCACCTAGTTTTGTCACTCGCTGAAATGACAACACAGGGGAAAGATAATGCATAGTGCATGGATAGATATAGATAGATAGATAGATAGATGATAGATGATAGATGGATAGATAGCTAGATACCCAAAGCATATTGTTGGTAGCAGGAACCTTAAAATCAGCCAGCCCAACTCACCGTAACCTCATGAGACACTGCTTATAGACGGCCCCTCGGCCAGAGCTCAGTGCCCCCAGTGGCCCAGTGACCCATTTCTAACTAATCTGCCCCAAGTACTCCAAGTCACCCCTTCATACCCACCACTGTTCCTCTTTACAACTGTCCAACCAGAGGGCTTCTGCATTCCGCCTCTGGAAATACATCAGAATAGGAGAGTTTCTCCCATTAAAAATGTATCCTTTAATTACACTTCACATCACAGGACCAAGAAACGATCTCCCAACCCACCCGTGTAGGGCTAAGCTTTCATGCAAGACAGTCAGGCCCTGCCATAGTTAAATATCCCATTATTTTCTAATCGTACTCCCCCCACAAATATCCAGCAAATGATTTAGTGTCTTTTTAAAGCTATGTTTTTAAAAAGAATGTCAGAATGAGGCATTTCCCTCCTTAAAAATGTTTCTAAAGCTATTATAAAACAAAGCATAATAACTGGCAAATTAGAGTCACAGTTGTGAATTTAATATGTAGTGAATATTTTAAAATTACTTCTATTCCCATGATGCTTTTAGTAGCATTATTTCTGAAAGAAAACCTCTTCTTGATCATTGTCCTGTCAGAATTGTATATACATTTTAGTCATGGTAGTACGGTTTTCCTAATCATTTTGTTAATGTGCTGTGAAAGATTGAACACTTGGGTGTATTGTATATTAAATCATAAATTGATGGAACGTATGTGTCAGCTTATCAACATTTGAAGACACTGGGTTCTTTATATTCTCTTAAGGAAAATTTGCCTCTAGGTTGGAAGCTGGGAAATCACTAGAAAAACTGTCAAGAAAATAATCAAAGTAGGTGACCTTTCAGATGTTGGATACCTATATTAAGTACTATAACAATAAAAAGCTAAATATTTTGAATCCAGAGAGGCAGAATATACAACCATTCATTCTATTTAGCAAATATTTTTGGCATTCTTTTAAAGCTACACAGCGAGACTGTCATTTTGACCATCTTTGGAATAAGGAGTGGTGTGAGACTTGATATATAATATGAATGAAAGTGACATTCTGATCCGGCCCGCGGATCAGTCCGTGGGTCTCACCTGGAGGGGGAACGGGCATGGGGGGACAGGGCAAGAGGAGAGAGAGACGGAGACAAGTTGAGGAGTTCCAATCAAGTCTCGTTTATTGAGGAAGTGCCTTCAGCTTATATGGAGGGTGGGGCAGGAAGCTATCATCAGACAGGGGTATATGGCGAATGTGGATAGGTTGTTGTCATGTCCGGGTCAGGTAGGAGAGGATCATGGGTAATGTAGGCAGACACACCAAATGCCCATAGAAGGGCAAGATGGGGTGGCAGCAGTGAAGCAATCATGCCGCTCCCTACATCTCCTCCCTTATCATATTATAAGATCAGGAGTATGGCAGGCCCTGTGAGGACAGTGCCTGTCTTAGGTCAAGGACTTTTTATATGAACCCAACCAGGCCTTACCCATCATGGACCTGCAGGACAGCAGCTGGTCCTGTGCCTGTCTTAGGCAGCCGTGGTGTAACATATATGTCCTAGTTGCCCGTCTCTGGCTGCCTGTCCAGTACCTCAGGGCAGTCGGCCCAAATCGTCGTATGGGCCATTTGTAGGGGTTACTTCCCGATAGGTTTGTTGATCTGCCATCTCCAGCTGGTGATAATGTACCTGAATGGGCTTTGCCATAAATGCGTCTATCCTGTTGGTAATGAGCATCATGATCCTTTGGAAAATGTAAGGGCCTACAGTGAGGAGCAACAGTAGGGCAGCTAGGGGTCCTAGGAGGGACGCTATGTAGGGAAAAAGGCCACCCCACATAGAGGAGAAAGGGCTAGTAGCCATTTGTTGTTGACGTTGTTTGAGTTGATCTTCTATTTCTTGGAGTTCGCCCCGTACGACGCCGGACTGGTTGACATAAAAGCAGCACTTTTCCTGTAAGGCAAGACAGATTCCCCCCTGTTCTGCCATGAATAGGTCTAGTCCTCGTCTATTTTGTAGGACGACCTCTGCCAAGGAATCTAGTTGATTTTGGAGAGTCTGTATAGTAAAGGATAGGGCTTGAATATCTTCAGACAGCTGGTTAGATAAGTCAGAGTATTTATCCAGGGCAACGGCAAGGCCAGCAGAACCTGTGGCTATAGCGCCTATGAGGCCCATTCCCACCAAAAGCGGGATCAGCATTACTGCTCTTTTTTGGCGGCCAGGAGCATACCCAAATAATGACATGGGGACAGGTTTGTCCCCTGGGACAATATCTATATCGGGCAGGACGGAAGCAGTTATGCATGTACCTGTCCAGTTGGCTGGAAGATAAGTAGAGGCTCTATTATTACCGCAGACAAAAATGTGTCCTGTCGGGGGGCAAAGGGGGCCTGTATGATTTACAAATGAAGAACAGGTGGCCGACAGGAGATGGCCCATATCTATAAGGGTAGAATCATTTTGGAGAGAGCCCTGTAGGCAGGTAATATTGGGTGTTGTTAATGGCTGGACCAGAAATGATTGGGAAGGTCTACAGGTAAGATTATATGGGTTATTAGAGGGGTCAGTTGTTGAGTTGGAGGGGATGGCTATGGGCATAGGAGGGCCTAAGGCCATACATAACCAGCAATCTTGCGCTAAAGCAGGGTTAGTGAGGTTAAGTACAAGGTGAGTAGCTGAAAGGATATCATAAATCCACGCCTCGTGATTTGGGGAGAGCTAATGGGTGATAATTGATTTTTGGGAACATATTGTCTTCAATTTCTTTTAACCTTTTTTCAACATAAAGTTCTCTTATTTTGTCTTGAGGTCCTCCCCTGTCAGAGAAATGGACAGGTGCCTGCCTGGACCAACATGTAACTCCTCCTATGGGGGCTCGACATCCTGCTTGGGAATATGGAGATTGACCAATGACTTTGGGATTGACGCTCCAATCGGATCTAAATTGAGGATCTAGTTGGTTGGTGAGGGTGGCTGTAAAATAAATTTTGCCATTTGGTCCAATACATTCGGAATATTCTGAATAACATGAGGAATGTACAGCCTGTTCAAAGGAGATGCAAGGGCATTATGGTCTGGAATTTGGGTTTGTAGATTTTTCTGTAGGGTATGGCCCACAATGCCACTTTCCTCTTGTGAAATAAGCTACATACTTACTGCCATTGCAACTGATTGGGGTATGGTAGGGAGGGGGATCTGTCAGATTTCCTCCCCCACAACTACAGGGACGAGGACTGCATCGCCAGATTCCAGGAGAAAATAGGAAGGCTGTTTGGTGTTGGCACTCAACTGAAGTAAAGGGGGCCATGGGAGCTCTCTCTAAATTTCCTCCCTTGCAGTCACAGGGATTACCATACAGGCTTGTAGTTATGCTTGATTCAACACCATTCGAGGGTGGTCTGAGCAGGAGGCTGAATAGGCAGCACAAAACTTCAAGGAACTGTGTCATCTATAAGAAAGCACAAGGGGTTGTGCCTCAGGAAATGATATTATTCCTGGGTGTCGCATGGGGTCTTTGTTGAAGGACTGTCTACTTGTTTTACGAGGCGTTCGGGTAGCCACCTAGCCTCTTTTTCCTGTTTAGAGTAGACACATACTGAGCCTCGTCCCCAGATAAGGACCGGGTCGGGGCCGTTCCATGTATTGGTCAGTGGGTCTTTCCATAACACGGACACAAATTGTGTTTGTGTCTGTGTATGCCAGAAACGAGATGCCACAGAGCAGCCTGAAGCATCCAAGGACAAAAAATTTAAAATGAAGAGAGCATGTGAAAGGATATTTTTGGGAGACCCCTGGGTTGGGTACCATGTTCCCCCTTTTATCTTATCTATGGTGGACTTAAGGGAACGGTGTGCGCATTTAACAATGCCTTGTCCTTGAGGATTGTAAGGTATATCTGTGGTGTGGAGAATATTAAGGCACTTGCAAAATTGAGCGAAGGTGGTGCTGGTATATCCAGGGCCATTATTGGTTTTGAGCTGTTGAGGACATCCCAGAACGGAGAAAGCCGACAGCATATGGGCTATAATATGTTTGGCAGCCTCTCCAGTCTGGACAGTGGCAAAGATGAAGCCATTGTATTTGTCAATAATCACATGTATGTATTTTAAGTTGCCAAACTCATTGAAATGAGTAACATCCATTTGCCACAAGGCATTAGGGGTTAAACCTTTTGGGTTGACTCCTAGGTGTTGAACAGGTAAGTGGATGGCGCAAGAGGGGCAATATTTTACAACTTGTCGGGCTTGTTCCTGGGTAATTTTGTGGAGAAGGCAGAGGGTCTAGGAATTGAGGTGGTGTAGCTGATGAGCCTGTTGGGTCTCAAACACCTTGGAGTCATCTATGGACTCAGAATGGGTCATGAAGACCTGTGCTCATGTGGCAACATCGGCCAAATGATTTCCTCGGGTAAAGGGCCCAGGGAGGTTAGAATGGGCTCGTAGATGACCAATGGAGAACTTATGGAAGCGGAGCCGTATGATGTCCTGTAGCTGTCTGAACAGATTTGCAGCCAGGGAAGCATGACAGATGACAGCAACAGTTTCTAGTAAGGGAACAGACTGAGCGAGGTAGGCACTGTCAGTGAACAAATTGAAGGGTCGGTCGGGGTAAGCGGTGAAAACTGCAAAAATAGCCTGTAGTTCTGCCAGCTGGGCAGAAGAGGTGTCTGTCTGGAGGGTAAAAGCATTGTCTTGGGATACATAGGCAGCCCTGCCGGAGGAGGAGCTGTCAGTGAATAACACTGGGGCGCCAGGAAGGGGTTGTGAAGCTGTGATCTTAGGGAATACAAATACGTGGCGGTTGGCAAAATCAATCAACTTATTTGGGGGGTAATGATTGTCAATGGTCCCTGAGAAGGAGGCTAGGGCGATAGGCCATGCCTTGGTGGTTTGGAGTAGCCTTTCCACTTGGTCCTTAGTGAAAGGTTGGATGATAATGTCTGCCAAAATAACATCTTCCTTGTTTTCTGACCTGAATTATTAGGTCTGAAAGTGCTTGGTAGTAAGGCAGGAGTGTTCTTTTTGGGGAAACTGATAGGTGGATCCACATGAGGGGAGCTTGTTGCCAGAACACTGCCATGGGGCAAAGCTTTGTGTTAAAAATGAGGGGTTGTAAAGGCTTCTTGTAATCCATGAAGGAAACAGTTTGTTGAGCAATAGCCTTTTTTACTCTACTGAGTGCTCTCCTGGCATCAGGTGTGAGCTCACGGGGGGAGGTTGGGTGGATGTCTCCTCGGAGGATCTCATAGAGGGGTTGTAAATCATGTTTGGTTAATTTTAAATAAGGTAAGAGCCAATTAATATCTCCCAAGAGTTTTTGGAAATCATTAAGTGTCTGGAGGCCATCAAGCCTTAATTGGGGCTTTGGAGAAAGTATTTGGGTGCCCTGTAACTGAAAACCCAGACATGTATATGGGTCTGTAAGCTGGACTTTATCAGGTGCTATTTGGAGTCTGGCTTTTTGTAAGGCGACTTGCAGTGCCTGATAACACTGTAAGGTTTGGTCCTTATTCTCTCCCGCCAAGAGGATGTCATCCATATAATGAAGGATATATATATTTGGCCAATGATCCCTAACTGGTTGTACAGCAGCGGCTACAAAAGCCTGGCATAACGTAGGGGAGTTGGCCATCCCCTGAGGGAGGACGCACCATTGAAATCTTTGCATAGGAGCTTTAAAATTAGTAGTTGGGAGACTAAAAGCAAAACGTTTTTGATCTTGTGGTGTAGGGGAATCGAGAAAAAGCAATCTTTAAGATCTATGACAATTTTAAAGAATCGTAAGGGAATGGCACTGGGTGAGGGAAAGCCTGGCTGTAAGGGTCCCATTACAACCATAGTCTTGTTTATTGCCCTAAGATCTTGTAGTAGCCTCCATTTTCCTGACTTTTTTTGTATAACAAAAATGGGCGTGTTCCAGGGAGAATCGCTCGGGACAATGTGGCCTGCATTTAACTGGTCCTGCACCAGCTGTTGAGCAGCTGCAAGCTTTTCAGAGGTAAGGGGCCACTGATCGGCCCAAACAGGGGTGTCTGATAGCCAAGTGATCTCCTTTGCATGGGCTGCAGGAGTGTCAATGACCCCTACTGAAAATGGCCTAAGCCAGTTTTTGTAAAATGTGGGACTGGGGAATTAGGAACTTTAATGCCTGTGCCCTGTTTACCTTGATTTGGGAGAAATCCATTGTTAAGCATCTGTGCTGTGACTATACTATTAGGGTTGCCCATGAGCATTCCCATCTGGGTCAATAAATCCTTGCCCCACAAATTGAGGGGTAGTCCTGAGACAACATAGGGTTGTATATGACCCTGATTATTTTCTTGATCTTTCCAAGTAAGAAGATTGGCACTACGTTGTGGATTTTTTGATTGTCCAATCCCTTGTAAATGAGTCATAGTGGTCTCTAAGGGCCATGTAAGGGGCCAGTCTTCTTTTCTGATAATAGTTACAATAGCACCCGTATCTATAAGGCCTGAGAAACCTTTTCCATCAAGTAACAAAGTCATAAGGGGCTTGTCTTTAGAAATGAATTGAGCCCAATATATATCTGAAGACCCAAGAGATGAGTCTCCCCTATAGGAAGCCATGGCTGCGTTAGGAGTTTGAACTAATGGCAACAGCACCAATTGGGCAATACGTTGTCCTTGTTTGATTGAAACCAGGCCAGAAACAGAGGAGGCCATGATTGAAATTTCACCAGTATAGTCATTGACTATCACTCCAGGGACAATTTGTAATCCTATTATTGTGCTGCCATGCCCAAGTATTAACCCAAATGTTTTAGGGGGTGGGGGGCCAAAAATCCTGGTAGGGATGGCCTGAGCACCCACGTCAGGAGTTAATAGTGTGTTGGAGGTGGAACAGAGGTCCAGTCCTGCGCTTCCTGGTGTGGCACGGAGGAGGTTTGAAATGGATTGTTTTGTGCTGGGACAAACCTTATAGCCCTGGTTATTTGTCCTTGGTTGGGGGTCTGGGGCTGACCCCATATCCCGTTTCCCTGCTGAGGGAGGGGGTTGCCATGTATATCTATCTTTGATCTGCATTGATTAGCCCAATGATATCCCTTTTTGCATTTTGGGCACAGGCTCTTAGGGTTTGTTTTTGGTTTGGCATCTGGAGATTGGGGGGTAATATTATGGGCTTTTGGGCAATCCCTGGCAAAATGGCCTATTTGGTCACATTTGAAACATTTGCCATTGTTGTTTTTTCCTCCTTTCTTATGTGTAAGGAGAACCTCCTTTACAGCTGCAGCCATAGCTAAGCCTTGATGATAGGCGGGGCCTATGTCAGTGCATGAGCGAATGTAGCCTGAGAGGTCCTCTTTCTTTTTGTGTGGCCTGATTGCAGCTTGGCAGGCGGATGTTGCATTTTCATAAGCTAATTGTTTAACTAAGGTGGAATTATTTTCTGAGGAGCCAAAGAGATGCTCAGCTGCCTGTAGGAGGCGATCAACAAAGTCGGAGAAGGGTTCTTCCGGTTTTTGTTTAATTTGAGTAAGGGAAGAGGCAGCTTTTCCACCAGAAGGGAGCTTTCTCCAAGCCCTGCAAGCAGCTGTATTGATCTGAGCAAAAAGGCCAGGATCATACTGCATTTGGACCTCTTTTGTATTAAAATCTCCAGTTCCAGCTAACATGGGAAGGGTCCAGGGATTTTGTCTAGCAGCATTGTCCCTAGCTATGACCTCACATTGATCTATGAATTCGGATTTCCAAAGTAAATAATTGCCCCCAGAAAGAGTGGCTTTGGCTAAGTCTTTCCATTCCTTTGAAATAATCCAGCCTTGAGTCATGGAGTCTAGAACAGCAAGGGTGAAAGTGGCTATGGGACCATATTGAGTGACTGCTGTTTTTAATTGTTTTAAGGCAGTGACTGTAAATGGCGTATGGGTCCTAATGACCTGCGGAGACGGTGGTGTGGCCGGCGGCGCGGCACCATCTTGTGCTTCACCATTTTGTTGGGTGCCATTTTGTGGGGGTAATGTTGTTTCTGTTACCGGGAATGCCACTGTGGAAATGCCAGGTGGCGGGCCAGATGCGGGCGCCATTTTGGGGACAGAATTAGGAGGGCCCATCCATAAAGTTTGAAGTTGTAAAATGAGCCTTTGTTTTTCCTGTTGAAGTTAAACTTGTTGTTGAAAATCATGAATCTCAGTTTCTAAACTGAGAAGGGCGGAAGATGGGCCGGGTGGCTTTCAGAGGCCAGGCAGGGGCTGAATTGATAGTGCAGGGGCTACAAAAGGGGGATCATGATATTGAGCAGCCTCCTCTGCTAACTGCGACCAATCAACTTCCTGGAAATTGGAAAGGTCAGGATATTTGGGCCGATACGGAGGAGGGAGCGTGGTAGTGCCATTTTGAGTATCAGACAGGGCAGCGCCATTTTGGGAGTCCTCGTGTACTCCAGAAAGAGGGTGGTGGTAAGTCGCCATCTTGAAGGGACTCTGGGATATCAAGAATCACAGGGCCGCGGTGACTGGACACACTGGATGTGTCTGATGGTGGCTTTGGGGTAGGATTGCGGGAGGAGCGCAATGCAGCCTCCCCTTGAGTAAGCGTTTCGTTAATTTGGGGGTCTGCATGACACTGGGTCAGCAGCTCAGAAATTAAAGTCCAATATGCAAAAGAGGTAACCGGGACTTTTTCGGGACCAAAAACTCTATAGTAGTCCTTTAAAGCATCGCCTACTCTTTCCCATCTTTTTGTATCAATGGAGCCCTCTAGAGGGAACCAGGGGCACACCTTGTGTATAAACTGAAAGTATTGCAATAAATCTTTTGTTTTAACCTTTATCCTTCTCACCTTGATGGCCTTACTGAGGCCGCCCATGAACAATTCATGCTCACTTAATGCTTGACCCATGTCGAGGGGAAAGGGGAAGTGGATGCCGCTCACTTACCGTGATTCGGGCAAGACGTCAGGCGGTTGTCTGCGCAGATCACAGGGACAGGGTCCCAGAACAATCACCGCGGCTGTGGCTTTCTTACGAACGGTCCCTCGATGGGTCCCCCGTGCCAGGCAAGGCCACGTTGGGTGCCACTTGATCCGGCTCGAGGATCAGTCCGTGGGTCTCACCTGGAGGGGGAATGGGGATGGGGGGACAGGGCAAGAGGAGAGAGAGACGGAGACAAGTTGAGGAGTTCCAATCAAGTCTCGTTTATTGAGGAAGTGCCTTCAGCTTATATGGAGGGTGGGGCAGGAAGCTATCATCAGACAGGGGTATGTGGCAAATGTGGATACGTTGTCATCATGTCCGGGTCAGGTAGGAGAGGATCATGGGTAATGTAGGCAGACGCACCAAATGCCCATAGAAGGGCGAGATGGGGTGGCAGCAGTGAAGCAATCACGCCGCTCCCTACAACATTCATCATTTCTAAGTGTGGCATGGAAAAGTCAGGGTGCCCTTTGAACTGTGCCTTGGGATTATAAAAACACCAGTGTGAGTTTGCATTCCACTGTGTGAAAAATGCACAATAGAAGTTTCAGGGAATCCTGAAGGCTATGAAACAAATCTTTGCCTATTTTCCCACAGTAAAATGTGGGCATCGTTCTCACTGATAACTAACCTGACCTGAAGGACTGATGCACTCTGCGAGCATCATCAAGTCATATGTGTTTGGTAGCTGCATTTTTTTCACTGCTAATGGCAGAAATAAACAAAGAGTGAACTCAAGGGCATTATTACAGAGATCAGAGGTGCAGATGCATGGGAAAGTCTTGCAATGAGACCTTATGAACAAGCGTTCAATAAACAAAGCTGTTGTCATTGTTGTAGATTCAGGAGATGCCACTGCAGCTCCTACATCAGGGAGTTTGTATCTCCCTGATTTTAGCCACAGCTGCAAAGGGCAGCCCTGTGGACACTCAGATTTAAATGCTGCTAAAGCACTTGTCCCATAAATGCATGTTTCATTTCTTTTCTTAACGCATAACTTTCTCTAAATGATCACAGAGACACAGGTATAGCAGTTACAGGTCCCAGGAGTAACTCTCAAGCAATAGGGGATAGGAATTGATTGACAAATACTCCAGCTTCTTGTCTGAAGGAAACAATTCTGAGAGATTCTCTGTTGAATTATCCAGAAATTCAATGGCACTGACTCCCTGTACTTCTCCTTAAGGGTTTCTACACATTAGCTTCCCTCTATCCTTCAGGGGTATCCAAATATACTACTGAATATTGAAAGGGGACCCTCAAAACTCCACTTGACATCTCTAAGTCTTCTTCATGCAAATCTTTTCCAAGGACATCGAATGTTCCCTACAGGGTGCGAAGTCCCTCGTCACTGTCATTCCCGCCCCTTTCACCAGGGTACAAAGTGCAGGTCCACACTCAGGCCACCGGGCTGTAGATGTCCACATACTTTACTATCAGCCTCTCTGATTGGATTTCTTGCCCCAAATGTTAATTAAAGCCAAGACGTCTGTTTCATACTGACTGCCCCAAGTATTCTTTCACTTTTTAAATGTTGTAACAGTCTTGTATTACTTCCATACAAATACCACTATTCTTATTATTTGATTATCATTATTGTTATCCTATTAAATCTTACCATTAAATACCTAATTAAAATACTGTATTAGTTTAAATAATCCATATTAAACATTTTTCCAGGAGTTATCTAACCTTCCTAGAAGGCACTGATGTCATTTTAATCATGTTGCCAGTTGCATAACTCAAACTAATGGTCAGGAAATAGATTTTGGGGGTCACAGAGCTAGTAAGATGAAGAACTAAGCTGTGAAGCTCAAATCTACATCAAAGCCCTTGCTTTTATCTCTCCTATGTCATTTCCTTACATACAGACCACTTTCACTCCATGTACTATTTGAGAATTTTTTTATTTTATTAGTACACAGCAACATATACAGAACCATGTTTATAGCAGCACAATTTGTAATAGCTAATTAACATCTTTCTACTTGATTAGACTTTTCCTGTCATAATGTTGGTCCTTACATCATTGCCTTATGCATTAAGAAGTTCCTTTCCTCAGTCTCAAGCTTAAAATTTGCCACTATCTGTACTCTTTTTCTTAATAATCCTTACATTTCAATGATAATGTTTATCTCAAATTTAAACTTTATTTCTATTTTGCCAGAAATATACATCAAAGCTTACTAATAGTGACTTCCATGTCAAAGCTTATGACAAATGAGAGGGCTACCCTGCTGGCATAGTAATATCTGCATTACTGTGGTAATTTAGTGCTACTCAGAAAATTCCCCTAATTCTCCATCTTTTGGGCACATGGTGGCATAACAGCGCATCTGCCTATCCACTGCATATGGGCCAGGAAGTCAGTGGAGAGAGAAAAGGGAGAGACCAGAGGGAGAGGGAGATGGAGAAGGAAGAAGATGGAGATGGAAAAGAAACAGGAGAAGAAAAAGGAAGAACACTGGGGAGGAGGAGCCAAGACAAGAAAACACCTTTCCAGGTCCCACCCACAGTCAGCTGCCTCTTCCAGCCAGACCCCACCTCTGAATACATGAAGTTTTGGGGGAACATTTTAGATCTAATCCATATCATTCTGGTCAGGTCTCCAAAAGGTTCATGTCCATCTCACATCAAATGCATTAGGTCCATTTCTAAGAGTTGCTGAAGTCTTAACAGTTTCAACACTGCTAAAAAGTCGAAGTCCAACATCTCCTCTAATACTCAAAGCAAGCTCTTTGTTGTCAGCCCTTATAAAATTCAAAGCAAATTTTAAATATTTACAACCTACAATGTCACAAGATAAACCTTCCCATTCCAAAAGGGGAAAACAGAGGGATAATAAGGAATCAAAAAAGAATCAGACTAAAGGATGACAGAAACCCAGCAGGGCCAGTGTTGAATCCTGTAGCTCTCTCTTGTGCTGACTTGTAAACCCCAAGGGCTTGTGCACTGGCCCCTGTGGCACTGCCAGTTGCAGCTCCCAAGGGCTGTCTTGGGCAGCCTCTGCCGGCTGCCTGTGATTTTTCTTCAGCAGAGGTTCCACATACCCGTCATCTCCAAATGCTTGGACTCTTCAGGGCACATTTGGCTTCACTCTGACAGATTTGTTTATTGTCTTCTCAGGCATATTGCCTGGCTTCCTAAGTCTTCTTCTGAAATTTACGCAGCAGGTGTCCTAACTCCATAACTCTTGCATGCTGCATGTCTCCAGAACCACCACCATGTGGATGACACCAAGGTCTCCTGCCAGCTTGAGCAACAGCTGAACCCTGTGTGCCATGGTTGTAGTGGTGTTGAAATGCTCTGCTGGCTGAACTTGGGAGTGTGTTTCCCTAGAAGGCTCTGCATATGCAGGGGTTCCTGGAAATTTCTTCACAAAGCAAAATCTTGCAAATGAATTTATACTATTTTACCCTGTGCTTGCCATAGGTAGGGTCTGGCCATTTCCTGAGATGCCCTCAAAGCATCTTTCCTATTGTCCTGTTTCAAAATCCTTGCCTTCTTTTTAATATAGTCTTTTCAGTGACCACACTCTCCTTGACCACAACTTTATAGGTGCTTCCATTCTGGCCACTAGAAAAATTTGTCAAATTATTCAGTTCTTTTTGGTTCTGATTTTCATAGTAAATCTGGCTGAAGGCAGATGAACCCATGCTACAGTATGAATATTGAGATGTTTTGAAGTTTCCTCCATTAGACTTACTAGTCCACCACACTTAATCCCAGCCTCCTGCAAAATCTCAGAATCTGGGGAAAATAAAGACAAATCTTTTTGGTATAACATACATGGCCTCTAGGCCACTTACCTTGTTCTCAAATGAAATCTTCTGATCTGGACTTTACTGTTCACATTCCTATCAGCATTCTGATTTTCTGAGCCCTAATCTTTGTACACCAAGGTTGGCTTATTACATTCTAGGCCTTCTCTGTGTGGCATCTCCAAACCTTTCCAACTCTTTCCACGATTCAGCTTTTGAACCACATGGTCATTGTTCAGAGCAGTGACCTCACTCTTGATAGCAATTTTCTGTACTAGTCAGCTTTCCTATCACTGAGACAAAATACTCAACCCTTTAGAGCAGAGGTTTGTTTTGGCCCACACTTTCCGTGGTTCAACCCATGGCTGGCTCCAATGCATAAATGGTGAGGTGGAGTGCATGGCAGAGAAACACCATTGAGCTTCCACTGGTCAAAAACCAGAAAGACATAGGAGGAAACAGCAAAAATAATTTATCTTTCCAGGTGACACCTCCAGTGACCTGCCATATCCACCAGGTTCCACTTTTGAACAGCACCCGTCGCCAAATACATGAGACGTTTAATGGACATTTTAGATCTAATCTATAACACACCCCATATTGTCAGATTAGTCCTCATCAAGTCATCTTACCTCTTTATTTAGTCTATAGTTTTCACCATTCAAGGCAAAAAATAAGAACAAAAGAATAATTAACATGTATTGAGTATCTTTTAAATGCAAGATGCTTTAATTTCTGCAGTCTCATTAATTCTTAAGAACCATGCAAGTTACCAACACTTACAAACACAGGCATGAATCCAAAAGTACTGATCAATTGCACTGCTATCGTAGTAATTTATGACTATCTCAATATCATCACACTCAATTCTCCTGCTCAAAATCCCCCAGATGGTTCTCTGAAGTTTAAATCAGATCCAAAATCCCTGCAAATTCATCATATTCTATAAGACTTTACATGATCTGCTCCCTGTCAGCCATCTGAAACTAATCATTCCTACTCTCCTAACCATTCTTGATATTCTAGTTACACTGGTCATCTCAATATTTCTGAAACATAGCTTGTTTCTAACTCAGAAATTCATACTTGATAGTACTTTTACTGGGAATATATTCCCCTTCACTCTTTTACAATTGAGTGTTCAACACTTAGACCTCAGTCCAAATGTCATATACTGAGACAAAATTCATTTGCCCATTCTAGTGAAATATTTATCAACTTTTATTTAAAAGCATATTAGTTTTAGAACCCCATACTGTAAGCAAAGTGCAATGAAGGCAGCAACCTCGTATAGTCTGTGGGTTGATGTGTCTATGAAGAATACAACATTACCTGGCACATAGTGACAACTCCAAAAATGTTTCTTGAACAAAATAAAATGAATGCTGCAGATGAGAAATGAGATTCGAGGAGTTTGAGTACATTTCCTAACTTCCCGAATTTTCTATGGGCGTCATATTCTGAAGCCCACTTACTTTCGGAGCTCCCAAAAGGCAGAAATATCGGACAGCAGCTGGAACTAAATAATGTGCAAGTGTCCTTTCAGGCCTTCGATTCTCCTGTGGATGCAATCAAATCAAAAAGTCACCTCAATCGTGCTTTTCTCCAGACAGCTCTGCACCCCAGTGGAACAAGATAACATAAGAAATCCATTAACCTCCCATTTTTGTAATGTTGTACAGAGAGGCCAGCGCTTAGTGGAGATTTGTACTCTGCCAGTGTTGACTATGCAAGTTACATTTTTATTTTTATCTGGGCTCCAACAATTTTGCACCAAACATTGTTGGGACTGCCTAGTCCTTACTTGTTCAAATATCGGACTCAGTGCGAGCTGTTTCTGTGGTATCCTCCAGTGCTCAGAAGGTCTCTCCCACCTCCCCTGCTCCTTGCAACCAGCATAGCTGCCCAGCAGTCTGGCTCACAGCACAGCCTGCAGCACACTCATTGGCCCACAGCTGCCCGGGGGCGGGGCTTCTGTCTCAGAGGCTCTTCAAAAGGCATCGGTGCTGTGAGCAGCTCAACCTTGAGGCTCAGGCACTCTTTCTGCCGGCCTCCTTCACTGAGCAGTGCTTTTCAGACTGCCCTGTCTGTCCAGTGTGGCTCAGCTTGGATCACAGCCTCAAATCAAGAGATTCTGGGTCTAGGATTCTGATGACAGTGATGGAAACCCTCCTCAATGCTTCCTGGTTGCACCAGCAGGAGCTAGAAGACCCGTGGAGGAAGTACCTGAACAGCACCGAGGACTATCTGGCCTACCTGTGTGGACCAAGGCGCAGCCACCTGTTTCTCCCTGTGACTGTAGTGTACGCGCTGATTTTTGTGGTGGGGGTTATAGGCAATCTCCTAGTGTGCCTGGTGATTCTTCGGGACCAGATGATGAAGACACCAACCAACTACTACCTGTTTAGCTTGGCCGTCTCGGACCTCCTGGTCCTGCTCCTAGGAATGCCCCTGGAAGTCTATGAAATGTGGCACAACTACCCCTTCCTCTTTGGGCCTGTGGGCTGCTACTTCAAGACTGCGCTCTTTGAGACCGTGTGCTTCGCCTCCATCCTCAGTGTCACCACCGTCAGCGTGGAGCGCTACGTGGCCATCCTCTACCCTTTCCGGGCCAAGCTGGAGAGCAGCCGGCAGCGGGCCCTCTGCATCCTGGCCATTGTCTGGGGCTTCTCCATCATCTTCTCTCTGCCCAACGCAAGCGTCCATGGCATCAAGCTCCACTACTTCCCCAATGGGTCCTCGGTCCCTGGCTCCGCCACTTGCACGGTCATCAAACCCATGTGGATCTACAACTCCATCATCCAGGTCACCTCCTTCCTCTTCTACCTCCTGCCCATGACGCTCATCAGTGTCCTCTACTACCTCATGGGGCTCCAAGTGAGTACCCACACTAACTGGGGAGGGGGCTGTGTCCTTTCTCGTCACTGGTTCAAAGTTCAGTGAAAACCTTAGAACTGGAGTGATTTGGAATCGGAAGGGAGCACAGAGAAAAAGAGGATGAACTTAGGTGAGACACTAAGAAGTTAGAGTGCTTGCTTCAAATTAAGCAGATATTAAAGCCACAGCTCTATGTTATTTACTCCTTCTCCCAATGTTACTCCCTCTGTATTGGTTCTCAGATGTAAGTATTCTAAGAACTGACCAAAAAATTTACTGTGAGTTGCAGTGTGCATCCTTCACTCATAGGAAAATCTAACTTAGGTCACTGGAGATGCAAACCCACGTTAAGTAAGCACATTGGCTGATATATGTCAGGTGGTCTCACTCTGAGGGCCATTTTCACAGCCTGCTGTCTCTTTCCTGCCCTCTTATTATTTATTGCCCATGTTAAAATTTTTATGCATCAACTAGGTCTGTAAATAACTACAAATCAACCAAACATATTTGATGGTCCAAGTCAGATACATAATTATTAAGTCAAACACTTCCTTATGGTTGCTTATGGTGAGCCTCTGGTTGAAATATTAAATTAAATTGAAATCTATTTAGATGTGTGTGTGTGTGTGTGTGTGTGTGTATTGTGAGATCAAATTGGTCTCCTTTTGAGTAGGTGAAGACTGAGTAAAAGAGGTTAAACAGGCTACACAGGATAGAGTTAGAGAATATAAGTAAGAAACATCTGAGATGGGGAGGAAAATGTCATTCAGATTGCAATATATAATTGGAAGTTCCTTTCTTATGTTTATGGAGCTAAACTATTTTTTATCTTTTCTCTGGATTTCAACTGGTGAGACCAAGTATTTTTTGACAAGGGCATTAATCTATATAATTCCTAGTATATTCTGTACCCAAATTCATAGAAATGCAATTCTGGTCTGTGATAGTCTTAAATTCATTTAAGGAAACAGATCATGTAGTAAACAGGAGACCAGTTTGACTCCCTGATCCACACTCACCTACAGTGTGCCTTTGGGATGAGTGCATCATTCTCCTGGCCTTAGTTTCCACAAGTATAAACTGAAAAGGTCATGTCAGGTCATATCTCGGCTCTTTCTGTGACTCTTTAAAAAAGAAAAAAAATCTTACAAAGAGCAGTGTAAGTTATAAATAAATCAACAAAACAAACAAACAATCAACAAAACAAATTCACATGAGACCCTTCAAAACAATTCTGTCACTACATATTATGTGATAATTTATGTACTTCTATTGATCCACCTCTGCGAAGGTTATTGTTAAAACTGAGTGCCCCATAGGTGGCAGTTTTAACTACCTCTGGATCCTAAAATGAACAGCAAGGTCTAAGGGAAAAGAACAAATTGTAAAGGCCACAGACTTCGGGGCACAGGAAACAATCTAAAGAAGCTGAGAGCTGTGCCAGGTTCCTCCTTAGGGGTCTGGCCCCTGTATTCACAGATTTTGTCACTCTAAGCCAGATCAAAGCCATACCTTTAACTCCCCTGTTCAAATCAAGCTAAAAGGCTTCTACACCTCCCTGAACTTCACAATCTTATTTTAAAAACAAACAAAAAAACCCAAGAACTTACTGACATCATCTCATCCAACACCAATCAGAGGGTCGAGATGGGGGAAATATTTAAATACGAGTAAGAAACATATATCTACAACCCATTACTCTGAGTCTCACTGTGATAAAGCCACTGCCGGTTTGCATCAGGAGCTGAGTGACAACTCAGACAATAGGTTAAACACCATCCAGCGTTGCTTTGTATTCTCAGGAATGATGAATTTTTACCAAGTTACCAGGATACCAGGAGAGGAACCGCCTGCTTCAAAGTTCTCTCCTGGAAAAATTTAAATATCCCTAGACCCGAAGTCTAGGCCTGTAACCCTTATTCTCTAACACACTGGACGCAGAATCTTGGTACCTTCTGCCTGAAATGCTGCTGCCATTTGCCCTTTTAGCACGCATTCATCCTCTAAACCCTCCCTCAGTTGCACCCCACAGGATGCTCCCCAATTCCCTAGCTCTATTCTGCCCCTAGTATAGGTGCTCATGCTGCCTAGGGACTCTCCCTCATTATAATTTATAGTTCTATGCTTGTGGATTCCTTAATGTCTTTCTCTCCAGCTAGACCATAAGCTCGGCACAAGAATAAGACTAAATTACTTCCCTCGTTACAGAGTTCCAGCTTCTCTGCCTTGAAAACAAACAACGGAGAGACATCATCCCAAGGGCCTTTCTGACCTATGAGAGTTTTAAAGAGGTCCAGGTGATCCTAAGGATATTTAAATTATTGACTTTCTTTGAAAGTCTAAAGGAGTGAATCCCTGTGGGTCCCCACTGCCTTTGGAAGGCATTAAATGTGAGCCTGAGGAAATCAGAGGAATGAGGCCACACGTACTCTAAGTACTCAGCGATGCTTTGACATCCTGGACAGTGGTGCCAAACTATCACACACGTGCCAAGCGGGCTGCTTGTGTCAGGGAAAGCTTTAAAATGTTCATCATTACTCTTCCAAACATTAACCTACACAGAGTTGTTTTCCGGGAATAGAAAATTATAACGATGAAACACAGATGACCCCAGGGAAAGTTCCCTTCGATTAGGAGGAAGCCTAGATGAAATGTCTCTCTGCATTCTCCTTTGAAGCGTGAGCTGGTGAGTATGCACATAAGAACAGCAGCAGAATTCACCCAGACCAGATAGGCCATTCATATAGACAGATAAGTGTAGAGGTAGCCATTGACACAGGCACCCAGATACACACCTATAGATGGGAAATGGATTATATCCAGACAGTAAAGATGGTTACACACATACACATTATATCTTCATGTGAAACCAAGTCTTCATGAACCATATAGATGAACAGCTAGCGGATTTATTTCATTTACTATACACAACTGATCTGCGTAATATATCAACCTGCCTCAACCCCAGAAAGCTCCCCTTCGCCATGATGTCCGGTACCTGGCAGGGTGGCTGGCTGCTGGTAGCTAGAAAGCCTTCCTACTCAAGGACTGCAATTTTTTCATTCCTCTTTTTCACCACCTGATTTTTAAAATAAAAAATTTGGGGGAGGAATGAAATAATTAATGGTTTAATATCTACTTCTCTAAACCTAGGAAAGCAAATGAAATTATTCAATAATAAAGCAGCATTTAATATTGGCTAGAAAAACTGCTTGGATTATATTATGTCAGCCACTTTAAGTTCTGGTAGAACAAACTACAACACATATAACTATTTCATTTTTCACTCTTCCTTTAGTTAGCCAATGTTGTCATCAGAGCTTAAGGAAGCTCAAAAATTAGTAATACCTAATAGACATACGATTGTCTTTCACTGTAAACTCGACATGCACAGGAGGTCTGCTGATGAAAGCAGTGTATGAATTCCTTGCTCCACGTTTTGTTTAAGGAAATTATGCTTTGAGACAGAGACACTACCATGGAGAACCGTTAACGCCAACCAATCAAGAAGTTGCCGAGAGATCTCAGTATTCTTTCTCTATTCTTAAATATGGGTGGAAAGTCAAGAGTGGAATGATCATATTACATAATACTCTAATTTTAAAAGCATCAGCATTTGAAACTGATAGCAGCTGTGACTGAAGATGCTTTGCTCAAGTCTATAGCGTGATGCACTGCTCCAACCTTCACGCCTTCCTTCTTTGGCAGTTGGCCGTTTCTTTGCACCAGCCAGTACTGCTTCAGAGCGAGCAGCAGCAGGAGAAAGATAATTTCTACAAGGGATTCAGGAATCGGGCCGAGTGGGCCCACAGATATAAATAAATAATTGTTTCCAAAAATGAAGTTTTTATGATAGGCCCATAGCCAGTGTTGCCATAATATTTCGCTTCTGAGTATCATGTGGCAGGCACTGAGATAAGTAAACTGCTGTCTTATTTTATTTTACTACTGTATTAAAAACAGCTGATAAACATCTGTTTCCTTCCACCTATTCCTAAACTGCTGGATAAGAATTCCCCTGTTTCACTTCAAGATCTAAGTGACTTTAAAGTGGCAAATTTCTTAAGACTTTATCCCCTCAGTTGATGAAAACATGGGTATACATAAAGAACAACAATATGGCCAAGAAATGCATGGCTCAGTGTATTAATCATTCAAGTGGACGCTTGGGCCTATGTGACCCTGAGTGCTACCTGGCTTCAAGGGCATAATTTCTTTGTTAATGTTATGCAAATAAAAGTCATCAAGTTGGAGTTTCCTTTGAACATTTCTTTGTTCTGAATATTATAATGTTCATATATTTATAGTTCCTTATTTAGTGACCAATTCATTTAATGACTCAGGCATGGGAATGTAAGTCGGTCCTTAAACGAGGAGTGTTACCCTTCTCAGATCTTAACAGGAGAAGAAAAAAGGCTTCTCGTGTCCATTCTCACTTTCTGGTTCTTTTTCAGCTGAGGAAAGATGAATCCCTTGAGGCAGATGAAGTGACTGCAAATGTTCAGAGACCCTCCAGAAAATCAGTAAACAAGATGCTGTGTAAGTCCACCATGTGTTTCAGGGTTTGCTTTCTTTTGTTTCTAAGGGACAAGGAGTCACATTTGATACTGACCAGGTGCTATGAGAATCAGGCTCAAAATTACTCTGAAACATAGCATCACAACCCAGCATTTGGCTTTCTCAGGCTTAGACACACACACACATGTGTTTCACTTCTGATCTTCAATCCTCAAAATAACATGCTAAACATGCTAAATTGAATTCACTGAATGTACTCCAGTGGTGCTCAGTACATCACATCTATGATCCAAGCCTTTGAGCATCAGTGCCCTTGGTAAATCCAGAAGATAGGTGACGGTCAGCCCACTGTGTCATGAATTTCTTGACAATTATGACAAAAGTTATAATGGCTCTCTAGCCAGAACGTTTGTAAATACACATACACAAATGTTTTCTGATCCTTTTCAGGGTATCATAACCTCCCAAGGCCCACATAGGGACCTCACGGGATATTTTATTTCCAGATTGAGAATATATGACCAGGAGTACATCTAAACTGCCATTCTACCTGTGACATCGTGTAACGTTGAATCAAAACAGTATGTTTTTGTATAGATAACATGTTTGTTTGTTTGTTTGTTTGTTTGTTTAAAAATTCCAGGAGATTATCTGTATGCTCCCTAAAGAGTGTTATAAAATATAAACTAGAGTGGTATAAAAATATCCATTCAATAAAAAAATAGGTCAAATTTATGATCCAGTTCTAGCATCCATGAGAGTTACTGATAAGGAAAAGATTTATCATATATTTTCCAAAGCAAAAACTAAGGCTTGAAAGTAAATTATTTTCGAGGGCTATATGCATGTGAAGTGCTCACCTGTAACTATGCTGGATCTGTCTATCAAAAACAACAACAACAAAACCTATGAAGTCACTGAAAGTGATATTTTGACTCTAATAATAATTTTCTCAGAAATTTTCTAGGTCCTGTTGACACCTGACTTGAGGTAAAAAAAAATCTACACCTTCATTATCTCTCTGCTTTTGTCTTTGCTAACAATCTACTTCCAGTAAAACTCACGTTAAATTCACAATAAAAATATGAAGTATTTGCTTTTAGAAGCACTTGAATTTTAGTATAAGTAAAATTTTAACTAAAGAAATTACTTTAAAAGTGAACAAATTTTCCTGGGGGAGTAAGTTTAGAAAAAGCTCTAGATATTCCTGAAGTTGCATCACACAGGCAGACAAATTTGACACTAAGTTTACTGCAAGCAGAATGTACAAGTACTATGTACATGACAGCAAGTATAGAGAAGTATACAATGCATGCCATGGACCCATCACCCAAATTAAAAAATCATCAACTCATAACAAACCTGTTTCTACCTACACCCCTATCTCTCCCTCCACCCCTAACTGATTATTTAGGGGCAATTCCCCAGCATCATGTCACAGCAAAGGAAAGAATTCTACAAATTCAAGAGACAAAACATACATACTTATCTTTAAATGCCCCCAAGGGAAACCACAGTAACAGCAATCTCTGTCTTGAGAGCTAAAAATTAGGAATCGGAAGGAATTCCGTGCTCTAGCAATTTAGACCAAAATAAACACGTCCTCTCCTGATCAAAAGATACTCGCAAAGCCACATTACACTTGTGCAGTCTTCCTCTCTCCTCCCCCAGCCATCGCAGAATTTTAAATGATCAAAATCAGAGAAACTTCTAATTATTTCTACGGTAACAAGATGAACTCACACATCCAAATAGCAGAACGCTATTAATCTATAACTTTAAAGAACATCCACCCGAGATGCCAGTTTACGTGGCTCCGATAGTCTAGTTTCAACATGATTTACTTTCCACAATAAACCATCTCCAGAGCTTTAAAACAAATCCAGTCCTCTCCTAAACGCTCTAAAGGAAACTTTTATTATACTTGGATCTTGTATAATCAAATGGAAAAGTGATCGCAGATCCCAGCACAATTAAGCCTTAGGTTTGAATATTCTGCACTGAGGTTCTTGGGATCTAGTTTAACTAAAATGGAGGGGAAAACCCCTAGGAGAAACGGATGGCTCAGAATGAGCATTATATTCTTGCCCTTGCCTATGCTGCCTTTTAGTCTCCTATTTACCATCTTTTGCCAGTCGTCTTGGTCTTAGTGTTCGGCATTTGTTGGACCCCATTCCACATCGATCGACTCTTCTTCAGCTTTGTGGAGGAGTGGACCGAGCCCCTGGCTGCTGTGTTTAACCTCATCCATGTGGTATCAGGTAAAAACCTCGGTCAATCTGAGTTTTTGACAAGTGTCCAGGCAACTCCAACTTTATCCCCATCTTACGTAGATGCTTCGGTGTAGCACTGCAGTGTGGGGATCTACCCATGACCATGATGATGAAAATACCTGATTTTAATTTTATTCAGAGGTTGATTAGGCCTGTCACTGGTTAAAATAACAGTAACTATTTTGGTTTTATTTTAGTGTAATACAAGTAGATATTAATAAAGAAAATATAAAGAGCACCCTTTTTACTTTTCTGAAAAAACAAATTTCACAATACAGAAAGCTAACAGTTATTACACTGTGTATCATGGTCAGAAAAGAAAGACTAAAATGTTACTCAGAATACAGGTTGCTTTAGAGGCTATATTCTGGAAAACTTCAACTCTTAAATGTAATAAATACAGCAGAGAAATAGTCAAAAAGTTATTTCTTTTGGTTTTGCCTCCAGTGGCCATGGGAATGAATTTGAACTTATTTAGTAAACATCGTGTGTCTGAAATCTCATACTGCTTCATGGAAGCCAACTAAAGGATATTTATAGACATTAGGGTCTGTTTTTAGGCCACTTTATGTTTTTGTCGAGGGCACCATACAGCATGAGGGAAGTAGTGACGGGAGAGTCACTGAGGCCAAGGACCTGGATTTGCAACCCAACTCTGCCATTCATGTTTGGAGTGAACTGGAGCGCCTGGCTCCCTTCCTGCCCAAGCTCCTACAGCTACGAAGTGGTCACGATGCCTGCTCTAGACAAACCACGGCTGACAGCGAGGCACAAGTGAAACAGTAGGCATTACAGAGCTTTGAGGCTATGAAATGCTGTGTGTCACTGTGCATTATCACAAGCTGTTAAGGGGATGTCATCCTTACCCATTTTCTAGTCAAACAAACAGTTCCACAAGGAGAAATGCCCTTCCCAGAGGCACAGGGCTCAGGTCCAAGCCATGGCAGTCAAGCTCTGAGTATTTCCCACAAAAGCAGAGCAGAGAACAGCCCCCCAGAACCTCCTCCCCAGTCAGTGTCCACTGCTCTGAGACTCTCACTACTGCTGACCTCTCCTCTCTGCTAGTCACTGGCTGGTTCTATGGGCTTCTCAAATTATCTAAGAGATGATATGAGGTGAGATGAGATGAGGTGAGGTGAGGTAGGGTGGGGTGAGTGGGGTGAGGTGGGATGGGATGAATGTATGTGAGTTAAACTTCAGATGCACACAAAACATAAACATACTGAACACCATATCTATTATTCTGTCATCTCGGTTGTATTCAGCAGGCTGTGGTCAACATGTGGGGAAAAAAAGGTCACCCCTAAGTAAATTAGAAAGCAGTGAAAGTTCACTTGGGACTGGAACAGTTGACTCCACTTTTCCACAGGCAGCCATATTCAAGAGTTTCAAACACTGTCTTCGATAAAGACATTACTCTTTTAAAATATTGTCTCCCTTACTCCACACTGTCAACCAGATGAAATTTATCCTTTTAAATGCTACAGAAAGTACCCTTAATTTGATATTATGTCCTCCAAATTACTGCATTACAACTATTATACTAGCTGACAGATTTCTGCACATCATTCCTATATTTTTCATGACTTTGTATATACTATGCCTTCTAGACATGCTACCCTCTGCTCTTTTTCTGAACCATCTCCTACACATTTCAAGGTTTAATTAGGCTCCACTTACTGCCCCCTGCCCCACTGGATCATTCAGGCAATTACAATCCTTGTGTTCATGCTATTATGTGAGTCATTTTAGTAATTTTGCTAATATGTCGCATTTTGCTCTTCAAAGATAATGTTTGATAGTTACATTGTTAGTTACTGAGTTTTTCTAGAGCTCTTGCCATTACAACCCTATGCCAAGTCTTTGAAGAACAAAGTTTAAATTTACTGCCTTCCAATGCACCTTAAATTTTCTGCCATATAATAGGAGTTCAATCAGTATTTATTTTTTCTGACAATTGCTAGGCATATGATAGAAAAAGTAAGTGGTGAAATGAAATTATTCAGTCAGGTGGAAAATCCATTAAGAGAAATGAATAGGTAGGAGACGAACACAGGAGAATATTTCCTTGTAGAGAATTTAAGCATTATAAGGTATGGTATCTTAGCAGTGAATAGGCTTTGGCTGATTTGCTGTCCTCCTATTATTTGCACTTTCAAATTATAGATTTAAGTAAAATTCCAATGAGAAAAAAATCTCTCTCTTCCTTTCATACTTAAGCATCTCTCATTAATGCTGTGGGGAACATGCTCTTTAATTAAACAAGTTGAGATCAAAAGAAGTTACTGAACATCTCAGAGAGATCCCATAACAGCCTGAATTTTTTTCCTATACTCTTTAATCTTTCTGTGTTTATTCCTAAGAGCTCAGGAAGTAAATGTGTTCAGAGCATTTTGCTTTTTCAATTAGAATTTTGTATCTATCATCACTTCCCAAAAGAAGCACTCACAGAGTCCAGCTTTCCCTATTTATGCTTCTCCTTCTCATGCCTCTCTCCCAATTTCCTCTCAGCATGTCCTTTCTAATCCCTTCCATTCCAGGTGTATTCTTCTACCTGAGTTCTGCTGTCAACCCTATTATCTATAACCTACTGTCTCGCCGCTTCCAGGCAGCATTCCACAATGTGATCTCTCCTCCCTGCAAACGCTGCCACTCCCAGGATCACCCACCAGGACCAGGAGCCCAGCTGAACATCTTCCTCAAAGACTTCCACCTTGTGGAGCTGACTGAAAATGCAGGTCCCCAGGTCCCTGGACAGCTGTCCATCTGCAACTCTTCCCTGTCCACAGCCCTCTCCACAGAACAGGCGCCATGAAAGAGGCCATGCCGTCTGTAAGGACTAATTCCTAACTGCTTCCCAACCACTCACTAGCACAGAAAGACAACACTTCTGGCCAAGCGTAGTGCCCGTATGGCGAGCAGGTTCCACTCTAAGACGTTGTCAACTCTGACAACTGATGGCCACTGTGAGCCACAGCAGGGGCGCTGGTCTGCTCTTTATGATCTAAGAAGTCCATGTCAGTGTTCCAGTGCAGCCATCTACCTAACCTACTGTCCCACACAATATAACACGATTGCTGAGTGTATCCTGAAGCCTTTTACCCTAATTGCTCCCGATAACTTGGGGAGTTATCACCACCACTACTCCAGTCTCCATTGTCATTAGCAGTCATTTTTCATCAGAAGCCATATCAGTTATAAATTCAGTTTAGAGAAGAACGGGAAGGAAAGAAGAAGCTGAGATGGCGGGTTGGCAGAGATTCAAACTGCACCAAACAAAATCCAGCCATTCTCATGACGAGATCCTGACGTAGTTTTCTAGCATCTTATTTCACATACAGACAGAAGTGTGGTCTATTGTGTTGGAACAAAGACAACTGAACTGGCAACCACACATCTGAAACCTCTGGCTTCGCCTGTTCAGTCCTTCGTCACCTACACAATGCTCCTCACGGATATAATACGAGCAAAATCCACTTCTCAGATTCAGCTGCCTTCACAAGTAACTTGCATTCCATTCAACTAGGACCGGCTGCTCCTCCTTGAAAACACAGTCCATGCTGCTCCCGACCTGCACACTGCACACACAGAGTGCTCTGTTTACCTCCAGTTTCTATCTGTTTGTATCCAGCCAGTCTGCTGTGTTCTCCGTATGGTACAGACATTCCTGATTTAGTCCAAGAAATATCTCGAATGTTTCTTTCTCTCGGGCATTTCCTCCACTCTGCTTTGCATTTTAGTGATTTATATGCTTGCTTTTCCTAAATGTAATTTTTTGTTTTTGCAAAGGCAGGAAGAAGCTCGTGGCTATTTGTTGATTTGTTTGTTTATTTGGTTACTGGAAGCATTGCACTATATCTATCACAAAAGTGGGTAGGCATCGCATTCCAATGTGTTTAACCAAATGACAGTTCTGAACAAAACCATGTTAAGAGTCAAAAAATTGGGCTGGGTATTGTGGCACACATTTGTAATCTCAGCACTCAGGAGGCTGAGGCAGAAGAATCATTGCATGTTTGATACCACACTGGGCTCAAAATGAACTCAGGTCCAGCCTGAACTGTACAGCAAAACCCTGTCTCAAAAAAACGAAAAAAAATTCAAAAGACTAAGATTATGTCTCTGTTAGATATATCTGACCTACAGTAGGTCATTTAGTCCTGTGTTGTAATGGCATGCCTACTCTTTCTGTGAAGCAAAAATGGAGCTACTGATGCTGAAACTTGCAAGTTCTATCCTTTAGATTCTAAATTTCTAAATTTTCCATGAATCAAATGAATGAAACCATTGATAAATAATATTATTTGTATCTTCCATCCTCATTTACTAACATATTAGTCATAATCAAAGTACATCAACATTAAAAACAAAACTTCTTTGTTGATTACAAGCCAACTGGAACAAATCAGCATTCTCCAGTGGTGCGTTATATCAGTGAACATAATTCTCTAGTCATTTTAAAATTAAGCTGGAAAGCTTTCAGTTTTTCCATATTTGCTATGATGGTGGCAGTAGGTTCATCATAAAAGGCTTTTGGGAGACTGAGATAAAGTCTTGTCACCCCTATTCTCTTCAGTACTTTTATCATAAAAAGATGCTGGGATTTTCAAAGGCTTTACTGCACCTACTGAGATGGCTATGTGATTTTTCTCTTTGCCTCTATTTATATGAGATATCAAATTTAAAGATTGGAACCATTCTTGTATTTCTGAGATGAAGCATACTTAGTCATGATGTATGATCTTTTTGATGGTTCAATGCATTCTGTTTGCCAGGATTTTGTTGAGGGTAATGGTAGCTTCCAGCAATGACTGTGGGAGTTTCTCTCTACTTTCCAATTTTATTAAAAAGCTTAGAAGTCCCTGAAGTTTTGGTAGAATTCATCAGGTAACCCATTTGTATCTAAGTTTTCTTAGTTGGTAGTTTTTTATTATTGCTTTAATTTTATTGCTTGTTATTGGATTATTTGGGTTTTTAAATTGTGTTTGCTCAGTTTTGGTAATTCACATACTTCTAGTAATCTATCCATTCTGTAGTCTCCAAAATATTTGCATAGAGGTCTGCAAAGTAGTTTTTAATAAGCTTTGTTATTTCAGGAGTGTTCATTATGATTTAAATTTTTTAAAATTCTAATTGATTCTAACTTATTTCTAAATATTTTTACTTCTAAATTTCAATACTTTCTCTCTTTCTTTAATTTGGCTAAGGATTCATTTATTTTGTTTGTTCTTCTGAACAAAGTGGAATCAATTCTTCCACTCATTGATCCTTTGTCATTTTTTTGCCTCTATTTCACTGATTTCTGCTCTGATCTTCATAATTTCTTTCTTTGTCATAGCTTAAATTTTGGATCATTCTTGTTCTTCTGTGACTTTGCAGTTCATGGCTGAGTTATTGGCCTCCCTCTGTTCTGTGATGTGTAACCCTCACAACTACAAACTTCCCTCTTAGGACAGCTTTCATCACATCCCATCAGTTGCGGTGTGTTACACTAGCATTGCTGTTTAGTTGTAGAAACTGCCTAATTTCTTCCTTGACTTCCATAACCCACTGTTTATTTAATAGGATACTGTCTAGTTTCCATATATTTACATAATTTCTGTAAGCATACTTTATTGGCTAGTATGTATCTCCTTCTGTTCATCCTTTATTTTGCCACTTTTTTGTACTTCACCTTTCTCACTGGATGGATATCACAGGGTTTAAGCTTGTTTTTCTGGCTTATTTGACCCAACATTATACATTTTAGTGCACTCATTTCCCTAAAAATATCTAGAATTTATCCTCCTTTATAGCTAGTAGTATTCCATTAGGTATATACACCATATTTTCTTAATCTGTCAGTCTGCTCATGGCCATCTAGTCTGCTTCCAGGCTTAAGCTATTATAAATTATGCTGCTATAAACACCGGTATGCATGTATCACTGCAGTATGATGCATTTAGCTCTATTAGGAAACTACCCAGAAGGGCAATCACTGAGTCAAGCAGGATTTCTGATTTTAGTTCTCTGAGAAGTCTCCACATTGATTTTCACAATGCTTGCGCAGGTTTCCATCTCTACCAACAGCACAGCAAGTTTCCTCCATCACTGCAGCCACATCTGCGTTTGTCACTTGACATCTTGACAATGACCAAAGTAGGACATGAAATCTTAGGTTTTTTTGTGGATTCAGTATCTTGGGCAAATTCATCATTGATATACTGAATATTGTAGCTTCCTCTTCCAGTTCTTTTTGTTTGTTTTTTCCCCAAATATGTATGGGGCATTTTGAGCATAATTCCATAAACTTTAGGGTCATGTCCTCTTTGAACTTATCAACCTTCTTCATCTCTTCTTTAAACAATTCCTAGAGCTATTACCTGGCAGTTGCTTCCCTCTCACCTTCTACCCCCATGATTTGCCTCCGGAGAGCTGAGATACCTTTGGCGTCTTTTCTTGCCTTGTTTTGCCATGACCCTGTGTGTGCGTACATTTGCTTATTTCATTTTTTCCCTTCATTGGTACTGAGAGTTGAAGTTTAGTGGGATGGGGAATTAATATGAAGCCTTTTAATTAATACAAAGTTTTTTATTAGTATACTGATTTCCAGTGATATGTTCTCAGCTTGATATGTGCAGAGGTATTGTTTACCTCTTTGGTTCCATAATCTAAGTGGTTTGACTTTGTGGCTGTGTCCTGGTGTTGTGAGGAAAGAATTCCTTTTAACTATAACAGCATTAACAGGGCTGATGCTAAGTCACTTGCATATGACAGACCAGTGGAGGCAAGTCCATGGCACGTGTGCCTCCATGGGCTGTTTGTGTCATTAAATGGTCTAAAACATTCACCATCAGTGACAGACTTTACATTTTCAGCCTTTATCAACATTCCACGCAGCCTACCTTCCATTGTTACTAGCAGTTGTTGTACAAAGGTAGGAAAAGTGGATGGGAAAGAATGAAGGATGTGTGAAAGAGGATTGTAAGTCCAGAAGCAAGGAGATTGCATGGATAATTTTGAGAGGTAAAACAAAAGCCAGTCTGATATGGGGTTGGATTCTACAGCAGCACTTTTAGTTGGACTGGAGGTTTAGCGCTGAGGGTTTAAGATGGTATCTGCGGGGGCGAGGCCAAGATAGAAGAGAAAGGGGGTGTCCTCAGGATTGAGGAGTGCATGACTACTGTCAGAGCCTGTTGATCAGTCTGTGCACCTGTAGTGTGTAAATGAGGCAAGAGAAGACAACGTTAGGTAAGATACAAAGATAAGAGGAACTGGAGGAGAAGCACAGAGAGTTTAAACACAAGAAGACGGGAGTAACAGAGAATGAACAAAATACAGCAAGCTAAACACGTGAAAGGAAAAATTTTAAAAGTTGGAAAAAAACAGGTAAGAAATAAAATATTACCATGAGAGCTTGAGGTTAAGAAATTAGACAAGGAGATGAGAAGGAGAAAACATAGACACCAACTAACTGAAGAAAATAGAAAAGTTAAACCAACAATAAACAAAAACAAAATGAGCACAAACACAGAAAATGTCTCCCAGGACTCACTTCAAAAGCTCTGGCAGGAGAATGCGCATGGCAGTCACATGGGACCAGTTTGCAAGACAGCCTGGGTGTTCACGCCATTCCCCTCCTGCACTGATGGAGCTGAGATTATACATAGCCACAGGAACATCGCCTCTGTCATTTCTACTGCAGAGCCGAAACTAACCCATCACAGGACTTCATTCTGCTGGCTTGTAGGCAAAGCCTGATGCTGCCTCTGTGCTTGCGTTATGGACTCTCACCCTGACCCAAGCATGGTGGCAGAACCTGCAGGGGTATTCACCAGCCAGTGAGGGGCCATGGAGTCAGGGAGGTGCCTGAGCTTAAGCAGGGCCCTCAGGAATCTGGAATTGCTTTATATGCACAGACCACTGAGTCTACGGGAGACAGGAGCAGCTGCCATGGGAACGCTCAGCAATTCTCCTTCAGGTAAGAATCCGGAGATTGCTTGGGGGGTGAATGTGCCTACCCACTAGCATACACATTCCCTGCCACTCTGCGAGGGTGTGCTGGGAGTTCCCTTACCCTCAGTGAATGCTGGTCTGGAGTAAGATTGCAGTGGTTGGCATGAAACCAGGAGAATTAACTCTTCACTTTCCAGGGGGAGTCTGCAAATTGCTCAGGACATGAGTGTGTGCCTGCAATAATCCACCATCCCTGCCACTCTGCCCAAGGTGTGTGGGAATGTCCCCCTACCCTCAGGAAGCACTGGTGGAAAGTAAGTAGGAGAGGGTGGCAGTGGACAAGACAGACAATGAGAACTGGTGGTGTTTCGCTTTCAAGCAGAAGTGTGCACTGGTGGAAACATACAGTCCCTGTTTGCTATTTGTCCTTTGCTATTTGTGGAGGTGTGGGGTTCACTTGCCCTTGGGGAGTACGGGGGAGATGGCCTCCAAGCTGCAGCAGGCCCCAGAGTTTGTAAGAGGGCTGCTGCGGTGAAGGAGCTGGTATACACAGATTCAGACCTAAGGATTCAGTCTCTGCAGCACTATTACCTGCTTTCTTTCCCTCAGGAGTTGGAGGAGCTGAAAAGGTTCGGACCAGCCTTAGTGGCTCTGTCCTCCACCGCACCCCACACAGTGATCCAGTTATTAGATTTTTTCTACATGAGTTCTTTCCATTGGCATTCTAATTCTGTCTATTACCATTGAATTCCAACTATAAGCACCACCTCCAATACCGTAGGGTGCTTATGGCTTCAGTGGGTTCAGCCTGCGCACCCCTACTCTGACTGCTCTTCTAGCCAGACAATTTTCTTAGTTTTGACAAATACACCACAATAAAAAGTAATAACACCATGATGCACTTAGCTAACTGAGAGATGAGAACTCTGCATACGGTCACTGTAACTTTCTAGTAAATCTAAAATCATATTTAGACAATTTTATGTATTGGTTAATTCATACCTTTATGTTTTGACTTCATACAATTTTTTCCAGTTTTTCACTATTGCCCAAGTTGGCTTGAAATTCCTGGGCACAACTTAGCCTCAAACTCAGCCTCTTGAGTAGCTGGGACTACTGGCAGTCACCACCACACACAGCAGATTTTTAAATGTCATATTCTGAATCTCTGCACTGAATACTCATATGAGTTATTACATTTTAGCACAGGTTTTTAATTTAATTTCAGATCTTCAAATACCAACATAGCAAAAACTATAAAACCATCATATTTTAGGAGTATATACATGGCAATATATATTTATTGAAATGCAGGTATTGGGTAAGGGGGATTTATGTGCCACCAGCAAAACAGGGGTGGGAACTCAAATCCTCAGCCCACTTTGGCTGCCATGCCATTACTCATGTCCCTCTGACCCGCCTGAAGGTGTCAGCTTGTAGTAGTCACAGACACCCTCACCTTTGGCCGACCTGTCCCCTCAATAGAGATGCTGTCACCTCTTTGGGTACTGAGAGACAAGACACAGAGGCGCACTGTAGGTGAATATGCTTCGCTGCTCATGTTCTCACACTTGGGGAAGCTAAGTTTCCCTCCTTTGGCACAGATCACCTCCACTTTCAAATGACAACTTCGGTGTACAATCCTAAAAACCATTCCATTTTACCAAATCTCTGATAACAGGAAGAATCCATGTCTAGCTTTCTGTGCAATGGGGAAGAGGACACACTCTTCCCTCACTTCCTTATGACACACCTGCCCACACTGTCAGCAATCTTACTCTGATGTAACTAGAACGGCACTGTGAATACCATTTCCATCTCCTCTTCTGCATCGCCATGTGCATGTCCATTTCAGTTCCACACTGTGATTTCCTCGCAATGAAGCACTGCACCTCATTTCTCATGAATCGATAACCTAGCACACTTTCTGATATCTGGAATGCCATTAGCGAACAGTGGCCAAATGTATAAATGAGACTGTAATAGTTCCAAAACCTCTGTCAACCCAATTTGGCTTTATCAACACAGCCCCATTTTTAAAACATCCAGCAACCTCTCGGGATTCAACTGTCATCATGGGATTGACAGCCGTCTGAGTTTCTGCAGGCAGAAGGGCACCACAGTGCTGGTGTCCTCTTCTGCCTTCCTGACCCACACTGCCTCTGCAGTGACAGTGATGCTGACTTGATCAGGACCCCATGAGTGGTCCTTTAAAACAAACGTGCTCATCGCTTAGCGCAGAAGATTCATCCCACTAACTCCTGCCAAGTTCTCTCTGGAAACTTCACAGAGCCAATTTACAATTGCCTGCAGAAAGTTCCATTACATTTGAAAAGACAATCAGTCCTGTGACTGAGGTTCCTCTTCAAGGTGGGGCCAGAGTATGAGCTGGGGGAAAAATGTGCTAAACCATGCTAATCACTCTGCAGCCAGCAGCTAAGGTTTTCAAATAAGCACTAAGTTTAATGCAGTTTAGAGTATTTGCTCAGTGAAACACTTTACCCCTGGGTTACCAGGTGGAAAAGGAGGAGAGAAGCTAATTGCTCTATTATCACTTCAACATGATGGGCCAGTGCCCCAGAGCAGCTGCCTTCTCATTAGATGGTGGCATAGGGGGAAGGTATTTCCTCATTCCTCAGGTTCCATGTCCCTGCTCCTGACTCTGTCTATACCAGCTACCCCCTCACGCCAGCTACACTTCTCCCACATCCTCCGTCTCAATCTTGCATCTCCAGAAAGCTCATTCTGCTTCCAAATGCAGCACATCTCCGGAAACGATACAGGGGTGAAAGAAAGAGCTCTCAGCAGACCCTGAACTCCAGTGCTACATTTTATGAGCTGCAGGTCTCTGGACAGGTCACATAATTTGGCCTAAACTTTCATGTTTTTATCCATAAAATGTAGATAATAATGGAAGCAATGTCTGAGGGCTACAGTGAGGAATAAAGGCAGTTAAGCTAATGAAATGATTAGCCCTGCATCTAGTACATGGTAAAAAAAAACTCAACTGTTACCTACTAAGATGACTACTAATTCTAAATATGTTAAAATATCACCCAAAATAATTGAAATAAAAGGTAGGCCCAAAATATAGCTCAGCAGCACAGAACCTTCCTAGCAAGCATGAGGTCCTGAGTTTGGTTCCCAATACCAAAAGAGAAACAAAAGAAAAAAGAAAGAGAGACAGAGAGAGTAAGCAAGAAAGGAAAGGAAAGGGAAGAAGAAAAGAAAGGAAAGGAAAGGGAATTATAAAATATGAAGAAGAGATGCCTTAGCAAAACACTGCAAGGAAAGCAACCCAGTGAGACAGTAAAAAAAGAATAGGAGCAACCTCTTTATTTCATTTTTCATTAATCCTGTAGCATACTACGCTTTCATTGTCTCTGCTTTCTAAGGATAAGTATAGTGACAGAAACAATCAAGAAAAATGAGGAACTCTAGCTTAATAAAGTCACTATTATCCAAATAATATATCACAATTTTCACTCTTTTTCTCAGTGTACTGAGATCCAGAATAAATATGGAAAGAACATGACACATGAAATTTGAAGAATCTCTTCATGTTTCAGCTCTACCATTCACTCATGGAAAGAATTGGGGCAAGAACCCCTCTTTATCACTTTTTTGTGATGTGATGTGATGTGATGTGATGTGATGTGATGTGATGTGTAATATCACAAGAGGTTCGACAGTCACTGAAAAGTTTTCAAAAATAACCCCCAATCTAAAGTGCTACATGAAAACTGGTATATTAATATTTATAGTAGCTTTATGTCTCTAGAACTGGAAAAACATACATTCTTTAATAAAGAAATTCATAAAAGCTGTTCCATTCATATAATGGAATATTATTTTCTAATAAAAAGGAATGAGCGATCTAGCTATATAAATGCATGGATGGCTAATAAATGCATATTACGGAGTTACAAACCCAACTGAGAGGCCATACACTGTCTGACATTTTACATGACACTCATATAAAAGTAAAACTATGGAGACACTAAAAAAGATCTGTGTTTAAAGGGGATCAAGACTGGAGAGCTTAAATGTTCAGGGAGAAGCAAAGCTTTCCTCTCCCACACTGTGATTGCAGACACCTGATGACATGAAACTGTCAAATCCACCAGAATGAACCCTCAGGAACACACACACCATATCACCAAGGAAACTGGTGCAACCCCAGCCTGGGATTCAGAACTTGACAAATGAACTTTGTTATAAACATACAAAACAATCTCAGTGAGAGAGTAGTGGCAAATGTACTAATTTTAGTAACCACAAAGGGAAGAGAGCGTGGAAAATAGGAGAGTTGCAGGAAAAAAGAAGGAAACAAATGCTCACGATCATTGACAGAGGCCAAAGGAACATGCCAGCCTACCAGTGACCAAAGCAGAAATGAGTGAGCAGCAAAGTAATACTGGATTAGCCAAAGTTATAAAACAGGTGTCCGTGAGTCTAAGCCAATATAAATAAATCATGGAATAAATAAATAAGTGAGAAGGGACAAATTTCCCATGTGAAACAACTGCAAAGGATTAGTGAGTGTGCTGCCTGCAATGAGCTGGGACATCCCTCTCCACCCATTTGTGTCTGACACTCTCAGTGACTTTCTTCTGTGGAGCAGAGGGGAGACCAGTGGGCAGTGAAAGAGAAGGGTGGAGACCTGGAAGACTCTGCCTGACCCGTGAGCCAGGCAACATCAGCCATGCTGACAACACTCAGCCAGATATGATTTTATCTACGATCTTCACCCAAGCAGTCCATAATCACAGCCTAATATGAGAATGTATCACACAGAGTCCATGAAACCAGCAATCTCCACACCAACATCACGGAAAACTCTCAAAGTTACCCCCTGCAAAAAAACCCAGAAAGTTTGAGAAATGGCCAAGAGGAATCTCTGGAGTATAACAAATCAATACAACATGGCATCCTCAATGGGATTCTGGAACCGGAAAAAAAAAAAAAACTAGATAAAAACTGATAAACACAGTGAAGTGTGAACACTAGTTAACCTTAATGTATCAATAAAGTTTCATTAATTACAATGAATATATTGTATCAGTCAGTGCTTACTAGAGAAACAGATTTAATGCAAGATATACAAATATATAAGCATCTACAACACTGGCTAACAATGGTCACCCGGAGAGTCAGGTGTGGAAGAACCCAGAGGGGCTGCCTGGGATCTAGAGATCTGACAGAGGCAGACGAAGGCCTGGAGCTCACGGTAGTGTCACATGATTGTCCACACCAGGGGCCAAAGGGTTTGCTATCAGAGGCGGAAAGGTCTACGCTGGAAGCCAGGAGACAATGTCCAAGAGGAGGGGAAGACTGGAGTTTCCCAGAGAAACAAGCAAGTGATCCTTCAATTGGACACGAAGAGTCTTAGCAGTGCCATTTATCACTATATCCTAGCACCTAGAATACCTGGCAGCACATTAATCTCCAGGAAGGTCTTTGGCAAGTGAGACAAAATAGACTATATTTCTTCCCTTTATGGTACATTATAATAGATGGGCCTCTGCTATCAAAACTTATCAACTAGAGTTTAAATAATCATTTTCCATAAGTCTACAAATTAATAAATGGATATCCATGATTCTACTGTTTTCACTGTTATAAAAAATATTTTAAATACTGACTTCAACATAAATATGTAATTTTTTAAGATTTAAAAGCAGGAAGTCAATAAAGATGATCAAAGAAAGTTCCTTAGAAAAGATTAAAATGTGCACCTGATTTCTTCTGTATCAACTATTACAAATAAGGTTCAGAGTAAAATGCACAAAAATAAAAACTAATCAATCTCACATAAATTAAAATAAATCTAACATACTACAGGGTTTTTTTTCCTGATTCATACCTAAAATATCTATTACATGACTATTCTCCCTGATTTTCTCCTGATTTTCCAAGCAGAAGATATTCAATTTAGTCTATACACAGATAAGAAAAACTAGAATAGTTCGAGAGTTACACTGCATTTTATATTTATAGTTTAAAAAGCCCATGCACCTGAAGGCTCAGCACACCTACAGAATGCCTGCGATCATCTTCATGTCTAAATGAGGAAACTGAACACAGCCACAGAGGAAAACAAGGAAAAACACAGCGGCAGGTGAGGACACCCACACTGTGTCTCTCAGTAGATGGGAAGAGACAGCACTGTTGGTCCAAGTAGAATTCCTTGAGTACTTCCGTACAAGCCCAGGCTGAACCAATGCAGCAATTCTTTGCAAGATCAGGAAATGAGTTTGAGAACCAAATCTGTTGTCTGATGCATTTCTGTTTTGAAGTATTTTTGGCTGCAGCTTGCTCACACAAAATGATGGTACAGTTCTAATTTTCTGAGCATGCTTGGCTCTGCACTGAGGCTCTTGCCTTCATCTTCACATGGTCCATTACATGACTAGCAAATTCTACACGACAGCATTTGCTGATGCGGCTCAAGGAAACCTCACTTATTTCTCTTTGTGAATAAAATTTTTACCCTTGTTATTCACAGGCTTCTCTTCATAATCAGGACCTATTAAAATAGTCACTTAGGGGGTAATACAACTGTATTATGTGATTACTTTTTTATAAATTTTTAAAGGAAATCCAATTAAAGATGAAATCAGTTTTATCCATTTATTGTAAGACTGCTTAAAACATTCATTTATAGTCTCTCTACATATGTATAACTATTTCCTATCATATGGCTAATGATTTATCTAGTGATGGATCTAACTCAATTATATACTAGACTGCATATTCCTATACAAGATACTACACTATCTACCAAGGAAAGGCAATTTATGGTCTCCTTTAAAACTTCAAGAATAGGCAGGGGATGAACTGCACCATGAAAGTGAAACATCAGGTAAAGAGCTTTCAAAGTAGGAAAGAGCTGATAAGTTCTGGAATAAAAAAAAGAAAGACGATTCAGAACACATTCCATTCTATCACGGCTCACATATTGCTCCCAGGGCCCAACTTCTCACCAGGCTCATCTTTTTTACTGTTTTGGTCCTGGAAAACTCCAAATGCTTTGAAAACACAGTAGCTAGAATATCACCTCCTGTCTTCACACTCCATCTGTGTGCATGATTCTTCCCAAAAAGGTGGCCATTTCATAGTCCAATCAGCCCCCCAGGGGCACATGCCCCCACGCTGACTCCCGGATACAGATACGTGGCTACAGGACCCCACGCTCCTCTTACAAACAGACTAAACTCGCAGATTTCTTGTGGACTTTACATTAAATGTTATTAGCATCGACCAGAATTTGCCCATCTGAAACCAACTCTCCACTCTGCTTAGGACAAGAATGTAGCCAAGTAAATCCCTTCACTTTTCCTGTTCACACTGAGTCAGCCTCAACTTACCACCTCTGGAAACGTTTCATACAAGTTAAAGTTACTTAATATTCTATTTATTTGAAATCTATGAAGTTATCAAAATAATGTGTCTAAGAGAGTTTACTTATGCACAAAACTAATTTTCCTTTCATGAGAGCCATCGAACATCAGTGGAGTAGATTGTAGATGAAAGAAAACCAAAAAGTAGTGAGTCCAGTGACTTCAAGGTTACACCGTCATTCTGGGCAAATCTAAGTTTCCACCTTCCCACCTGGTCACTTGATTTCAAACCAAATAACACATTTTGAAGGCATTCTCTCCCAGATTTAGGGATCTTCAGATTTTCTAAATATTTAATCCTGGTATCAGATTAGAGGAGATCCAACACATTGAAAGTGTCTTGATCATTGATTTATACATGCAATTATTTTCAGAGATTTTACTCATCTTCTAAAAAAACAGTGATTCAGACAAGCTGTGGTAGATCAACCCCCTCCCATTTTACTGAACTGATATTTGAGGTCCTAAAGTTTAGTTATGATTTGCTTGTGACAGAATGAACAATAAAAAACAAAATCACAAATAAAATTCAGGGCTCCTCATAACTGCTCATTTCTTAAACTCCAGGTTCTGTGAACCTCCTGGATGTGTCTTAAAAAGAAGCATTTAGGTATAGCAAGACCAAAAAAGGAACACACTGTATAAAGAGTTATTAATGTACCCATGAATGCAGTGGTCAGAAAACTGAAATCTAACTTTAAGTAAGGTTTGTATAGTACATGTCTGCGACATACGCAGTTTACAGTCATCTTGGGGAGTGGGTACATGTACATAATCCAGCCTGATTCTTTTAAAATTTGCTGTCCCTACCCTATCACTTCCCTCCCTCTTCTTATAAATTCCATTTCCTCATTTTCATTCTTGTTTATATTATTAATCTTCTTTTTGAGACATATAATTTTTATGCTCATTGACATTATTAGGTTCCTGTACATGGCCCGTCTCTATTACACTTGTTTTCCCATCCCCTCTGCCTCTCCTTTCACCAGTATTCTCTTGGACACCTTCCCATTTACAAGAGGCCTATTCCCTGTCTCCTTCTAGCTAACCTTCATTGTGTACTCTTTGTACTTCGCCTTTTTCTAATGAGAGATACTCCATGGTATTTAAGCTTCTGTGTTTGATTAACTAAACTCAATATTATATTTTCCAGGCACATTATTTGCCTACAAATATCTCAAATATGATTTTCTTTATAACTGAGTCGCATTCCATTATGCATAGACACTGCATTCTCTTTATCTATTCATCTGTTGTGAGGTACACATGCTGCTTCCAGAAATTAGCTACTATGAATTGTGCAGCTGTAATCACTAGTATGCATGTATCACTGTAGTATGATGTCTTTAGCTCTTTGGAAAAGCCAGAATGGGACTCACTGGACCATATGAAATTTCTAATTTTACCACTCTGAAAAATGTCCATACTGAAAGACAGTCATTTACAATCACATCAACAATGTAGGAGGGTTCCTACATTCTTCACCAAAGCCATGCCAGCACTTTTTATTTCTCAATGATTTCCATTTTTCTGGTGTTAGATAGAATCTTAGGATGGTTTTTATTTGCACTTCTCTAATGGCTAAGCATGCTGAACCTTTTTTCATAATTTCCTTGCCATTCATGCTTCCTCTGAGAAAGTAGCTCTTCATTTCCTTTCCCTTTCTTGACTCGATCTTTTACTTTTGATGTCTAATTATTTTTTAGCTTTATAAATTCTAGATATTAGTCCTTTGTGTGAATTTCCTATTTTCACACTCTGCAGGTTGTCTGCTCTGCCTGCTAACAGATGGATCTGCTATGGAAAATCTTTTTAATGTAATGTAATTCCATTAGTTTATTCTTGTTATTGCTTGGGCAATTGCAGTTCTCTTTAGGAAACCCTTCCTGCACATATGACTTCAAGTGTTTTATCTATTTTTACTTCCACTAAGTTCAATGTTTCTGTTTTAATGTTTAGCTCTTAGATCTATATTTAGTTTATTATGGGATGAAAGATAGGGGCCAGTTTCAATTCCCAGCACAATTGGTTGAATAGGATACCTTTCCACCAGCACGCCCATTCGGCCCCTTTGTCAAAGATCAAAGAGTTGAATGTGTCTGGGGAAGCTTCTGTATACTCTGTACAGTTCTGTTGATCCACGTGTCTGCCTTTATTCCAGTGCTACACTGTTTTCTAACACTGGTTCATTGTAATATAGCATGAAGTCAGGTATTGTGTGACACCTGCTTTGCTCTTCTTGCCAAGACTGCTTTTGTTATCCTGCGTCATTTCTGGCTCCATACAAGCTTCAGGATTGTTTCTCTAGGTCTGTGAAGTGTGCTTTTGATATTCTGATCGGGACTGCACTGAATCTGTATAACAGTTTAGGGAGTGTGGTCATTTTGACAGTGTAGGCTCTTCCTGTACGTAAGCAAGAGACATTTTCCTATGTCCTGATGTTCTCTTCAATCTCCTTTTTCAGAGTGCTGCAGTTTTCACTGTAGAGGTCTTTCACTTCTTCAGGTAGGTTAACTACAAGGCATTTAGTTTTTTTTGATGCTACCATCAATGATATTGTTTTCATAATTTTGTTCACAGAGCTCATTATTGGTGTACATAATTACACCAATTTTGTGGGCTGATTTTACATCGTGCTACAATGCTGAAGGTGAAAATTAATGCTGACAGTTTTCTGGTGGAATCCTTTGGGTCTTCTATGTAGAGTGTATGTCATCTGCAAATAATGATAATTTGAATTCTTACTTCCTGTATTTCTTTTTCTTTTATTTTTTATTATTTTTCTTTTATTTGTTTATTCTTTTATTTTTGTCTCTTGCTCAATTGCTCTGGCTAATGTTTTGAGTACTTTCTTGAATAGAAGTGGTGATAGTGGGCATCTTTGTCTTGATCCTGATTTTAGAGGCATTTTAAAATTTTTTCCCATTCAATATGATATTGGCTCTTGGTTTTTCCATAAACAGCTTTTATAAAATTTAGGAATGGTCTTTCTACATCGATATTCTTCTAGGCTCTTATCAAGGAAGTATGTTGGATTTTGTCCAACATCTTTTCAGTACCTCTTGATATAATTATGGGGTTTTTTAACCTTGCTTCTGTTTACTGATTTGCATGTGTTGATCTATTCTTGCATCCATGGAATTAAACATACTTACTCATGATGTGTGATCATTTTTATAATGTGCTACACTCTATTCACTGTTATCTTATTGCACATTTTTGCATCTATGTGCATTAAGGGTATTAGCCTATAGTTTTGGTTTTTTAGTTCACTGTATTTGTTTTCAGAATCACAGTGATGATGGCTTTCATAAAATAATTTCAAAGGACTCTGTATCTTTCAAACTTGTAAAGAGCTTGAGGAGTATAGGTCATATAACATCCTTGAAGGTTTGGTAGAATTCATCAGTGAATCTACAAATTGATTTTTTATTTCATTTATGTGAGTCTTTTTCTTGCTAAGTCCATCTAGTGCTTTATGGATTTTTTTTATTGTTTTAAAGAACAAGCTTTTTTATTTATTCTTTGTATTACTTTTAAAAATCTCAATTTTATTGATTTCCACTCTTATCTTTATGATTTTCCACGATTTTGGCCCAGCTTGCTATTTCTCAGGTATCTTGAGGTGCATCATAAGGTAACTTATTTGAGCTCATGCACTACTCTAAATATATCTATGGACTACAGCAAACTTCCCTCTTAGGGCTGTTTTCATGGTGTCCCACAGGTGCTGGCAAATTGTTCAGACATTGTCACTAAATTCCAAAATTTTTAAAAATCTTCACTGATTTATTCTGTAACCCACTGGTTGTGCAGGGGTGTACTATCAATTTATCAGGTACTTCACTGAGTTCTGATTCCATTTCATGGTGGTCTGATGGTAAATATGGGGGCAATTTTGACTCTTGTATTTATTGAAGCAAGTTTTGTGAACTCATATGTGACCTGTTTTGGAGAAAGTTGTGGCATGCTTTATAGATGTCAATTAACTTTATATGTTCACAGGTGTGATTCAGTTGTAGTATTTTCCTTATTTTGCTTCTGTTCAGTTGCTTCATCCATTTATGAAAGTGTAGTGACAAGAGCCCCAAAATGATTGTGTTAGTAGTTGATCTTTTATATTCAGCAGCTTTATGAAGTTAGGTGTTCCAGTATTCTGAATAAAAACATTTATAAGCCCTAACTCTTCTGTTGAACTGTTCACTTGATGAGCATGTAGTAGCCTTTTTTCCTTCTAACCAGGTTTAGCTTGAAGTTTACCAGGTCTGAGATTAAAATTGCTACCTTTGTTTTCAGGGTCACAGTGCATAAAATGATTTTACATGCCTCATTTTTAACATATGAATATTGTTTTGGATTAATGAGTTTCTTGAATGCAACAGAATATTGGATTCTGGGTTTCCTTTAATCTGACCTGAAAATTTGTGACTTTTAATTGAATAATTGATGCCATTAACACTGAGAGATATTGCTGAGATATGATGATGTTTTGGTATCATCGCGCCCTTTTCTCTATTGTTGTTTCCTTTGATTTTCATGTTTTGTTGGTGCTTTTCCATTGATCTTGCTTGGTGTTTTTATTTGAAGTTTTAGCTTTACTGGTTTCATCATTTCTGTCTAGGATATTCTTGAGTATTTTCTAGGGTGCTGGTTCAGAAGTCATGTATCTCTTGAGCAGGTCTTTATTGGAATGTCTTTATTTTTCCACCTTTTTTGAAATAAAGCTTTGCTGTATATGGAAACCTGGGTTGGAAGATATTTGCTCTTAGAGCTTGAAATACTTAACTCTGAGCTCTTCTGCTGTTTAAGGTCTGTGTTGAGAGGTCTACTCTAATGCTAATGTATTTACCTTTTTTTGTAACTTTTTGTTTTTTATCATTGCTTTAAAAGTTCTGTTTTGCTACTGAACATCTGGTAATTTAATAACACTAAGTCTTGGTGAGCCTCTTAATTTATCCTACTTGTTTGGTGTTTTTTTTTAAAAGAGAATAAAACAAAAGAGGGCAGAACAAAGCAGATCAGAACAGAACAACATAAGAAACACAGCACTTAACAGTAAGACAACCGGACATAAACAGTAGCTATCAAAACATCTCTTTCTCTGCTATAGTTGAGCAAAGTGTCAAATACAATAGTATCAAACATAACAAAATAGTATAAAACCATTCAAAAGAATGAAAGAATTACAGGACATTCTGAACCAAATAACACAGAATGATCAATGGCTACTATAATATCTCATTTTCAATAAAAAAATTTGTTTATACTATCACATATATTAAAATCCCAGTAAGACATGATAGAACTGATGGTAATTGCAGAGTAGAAGCATGGTAGGACTTCTAAGGAAGACAATATTAAATCAGCAATGGCTGCCATAATGTTTTGTTTTCTTCAAAACAGCTGTTCATACCATCACGCATAATAAAGTCAAATAAAACAGAATAAAACCATTCCAACTGACGAATGAAAACATTGAAAGGCTTCAAAGCAATGAAATGGGGACTCATGATTACCATAAAATCTTATGTACTCTTACCAACTCTCACACTAGAGAGACTATACGGTATTTACACATGTAAGTTTGGTTTTTTGCTTATGAGTATGGTCTCAAGTTGTGTCCATTTATTTATAAATGTCTCAATGTGATCATTCTTTATAGCTGAGTAGTGCTCCATTGTATAAAAATGCCACAACTTTTTTATCCATTCCTCAGTTGATGGGCACTTAGGTTGTTTCCAAGATCTGGCTATTACAGATTGTGCTGCTATAAACATGGGTGCATATATATCACTGTGGTATGATGTTTTCAGTTCTTCTGGGAATATGCCTAGAAGCAGAATAGCTGGGTCAAATGGGACTTCCAAACCCAGCTTTTTGAGGAATCTCCAGACTGAGCTCCACAGAGGTTGCGCCAGTCTACACTCCTGCCAACAGTGCAGAAGAGTTCCTTTTTCCCCACAGCCTTTCCAGCATTTGTTGTTGGTAGTTTTTTTTTTTTTTTTTTTTTTATCCTGGCCATTCTTTCTGGGGTGAGATGGAATCTCTGTGTGGTTTTAATTTGCATTTCTCTCATGACTAATGATGAATATTTTTTCATGCATTTATTTGTCATTCATAGTTCTTCATCTGAGGACCGTGTATTCATTTCAGATGCCCATTTTTTGGATTGGGTCTTTGAATTTCGAGGGTCTGATTTTGTTTAATTCTTTATAAGTTCTAGACAGAAGTCCTTTGTCTGAGGGACAATCCATTAAGATTTTTTCCCAATTTGTGGGTTTTCTTTTCACTCTGCTGGAAATCTCTTTTGGCATGCAGACACTCTTTAATAAGATATGGTCCCAGTTATTGATTCTGGGAAGTATTTCCCATGCAGTTTGATTCTTGTTCATGAATTCTCTACCTACCCCTATCTCTTTGAGATTTTTACCTACTTTACTTCCAACAGATTTAGTGTTTCTGTTTTACTATTTAGATCTTTGATCCATTTAGATTTTAGTTTAGTACATGGTGATAGGCATGGGTCTAGTTTTAGTCCTCTGCATATGGATAGCCAATTTTTCTAGCACGATTTCTTAAGAGACTGTCGTTCTTCCAGCGAGCATGTTTGGCCCCTTTGTCAAAGATAAGATGGTTGAGTGAGTTTATGGTTGTGATTGTATCTTCCAATCTATTCCATTGATCTTCAGGTCTGTTTTTATTCCAGTACTATGTTGATTTTATTACAGTAGCTTTGTAGTATAATTTCAAGTCAGGGATTGTGATGCCTCCTGCCTTGCCTTTGCTGCTTAGAATTGCCTTTGCTATTCTAGGTCTCTTCTGGTTCCAGATGAATTTTAGGAGTGATTTCTCTAGGTCTATGAGGTATGTTAGTGGTATTTTGATTGGGATTGCATTAAATCTGTATAGTAATTTTGGGAGAATGACCATTTTCACAATGTTTGTTCTTCCTGTCCATGAACAAGGGATGTCTTTCCATTTTCTGAGGTCCTCTTCAATTTCCTTTTTCAGGGTATTATAATTTTCCTTGTATATCTCTTTTACTTCTTTCGTGAGATTAATTCCTAAGTATTTCATTTTTTTGGATGCTAGTGTGAAGGGTGTGGCTTCTCTTATTTCTCTCTCAGTATTTTTGTTGTTAGTGTATAGGAATGCTATTGATTTTTGAGTCTTGACTTTGTATCCAGCTACATTGCTGAATTTATTTATCATATCTAGGAGTTTTTCAATGGAGTTTTGGGGGTCTTCTATGTAAAGTATCATGTCATCTGCAAATAATGATAATTTAACTTCTTGTATTCCTATCTTTACTCCTTTTATTTCTCTCTCTTGTCTAATTGCTCTGGCTAGTATTTCCAGTACTATGTTGAATAGGAGCAGTGATAGGGGACATCCTTGTCTGTGCCTGATTTTAAGGTAAAGGCTTTCAGTTTTTGGCCATTTAATATGATGCTGGCTGTTGGTTTGTCATAGATGGCCTTTACCATATTGAGGTAAAGACCATCTATTCTGATTGGTGTTTTGTAAGCCTCACTTACTGGAATGTTGAAGTCTTTTATTTGGGGAGTTTACAAGGTTTGTATTGTAATGATTGATACATTGTGTCATCTTGAGAAATTTAGAAGTTTAACTATGTGACTCAGAAGGGGACTAGGGTCCTCATTTTGTAAATATCCTCATCCTGCTAAAGGGGAAGCCATGGAGATCTATGAGTGCTATTCCTGCCCTGAGGGGTAGGCCACTTACAATATAAGGCAGGAAAAGAGGCTTACTCTCCCGTCTTTTGCTCTTGTTGCTGCCATCATGAATGGTAGACCGTCAGCCACACACCCTGCCTTGGAGCCAGCTGATTTTGGACTGAAACTTCTAGAAACTATGAAATAAACTTTTCCTTCCTTAATTTCAGGCATCAGGTATCTTGTCTCAGCAACCAGAGAGAAGTAACTAACACATGTGGTGAGACTCTTATTTCATAGTTGTTCAGTGTTTTATAATCCTTGCTAATTTGTATGTATAAGTGTTTTCTCATATTTGGGGAGTTTTATACCAAGAGATCTGTAAACATACTAACAATTTCATCTGTGTTTTCCTCTGTCTTTTCTCCAAATCCAATTACTTTCAGCTTGGTCTTTTTAGTATCATCTAATATCTACTGGATGGTCTTTTCTTCTTGTCTTAGACTGTGTGGCTTCTCTGAGTACTTTTTGCACAATTTAACATTTTCCCCTCAATTGTGGACATTCTACCTTCACATTGCTCATTTCTTCACTGTATGAATTTCATAAAGATTTTTTTACACATTTCTGGTGTCATTGAAAGGATTCTTTATCTTTAGTAAATTTTCTGTTCATATTTTGAACTGATTTGATCAGCCCTTCCAATTTTGTTCATTTCCCATATATCCATGTTGGTCTTTTTCAGTGATATTTCCATGAACTTTTGGTTCATTTTCTCTTTGAATTTGTCTAATTTCTTCATTTCTTCTTAACTTTTTGAAGAGTCCCACTGCCTTGAATTTTCTTTCCTCTTCATTTGTGCCCCCCATGCCCTGCCACAGGAGACTTACAAGACCTTGAAGAGCTCCTGTTGCATTAGTTTTCCATGTTCCCCCAGGCAATTAAGAAATTCTGACATTAACTTAGAAAAATGTCCAGTTGCCAACAACTATTATGTGACCTCAGCTATATCAGTGAATTCAGTGGCAGCAACAGCTCCAAATGTCAATTGGATGTTGACAAATCCTGAAAAACAACCATGAATATCCCTTAATCAGAATAAAGAGGACTATTATTTTAGTGAAGATAACTAGACCAGCTATATAATGGTTTATACCACTTCAGAGCAGTAGCTTCTGGTTAATGTAACCAGCAGTGCCAGCACTCAATCACACCACTAGACTGACTATCTTCTCCTTCAGGACCGCCCCCCTGATGTTTCACCCCCCATGAGTGGTCTTCATGAAAAAGAACAGAACCTGTGATCTTCCTGGTCTGATTCCATGCCTCCCAGGGAATCTCAGGAGATTCATACTTAGCTCTCTGCCCCTCCAAACCTATTTCCCAAGGGCGTCTTTCACCCAGCCTTTGTGGTAGGAAAACACTAGTCCTGAAGCAAAACTCTCCTTCGGGGTGCTGGTCTCCTCCTCAATCAGGTCGGTCTTTTGGTTGTTACCTGTATTGGCCTGTGCTGTGGAGACACTGAGGGTAGGATTCTGTTAGGTAAAAGTGAGGTGACTATTCTTAGTGTCCTTCCTTGCTCAGCACATGGGGCCAAGCCTAGGTAACACTGGCAGTGGAGGCAGCTAGGGGTGGTGCGTGCAGTCGAAGTGGGGCTTTGTAACAATTATATGAATAGATTTGATTAGTATAGCACAGTCTAAATTTTTAGACTGTTTTGCAGAAATTGCACTATCATTCTGCATCCTATATTTACAGGTACACAGTCTAAATTGGAAACAAATTCCAAAGAAGATCTAAGGAAAAAATTTTAGTAATTTTACCCTAGATGACTTGGGGAAAAAATTATCCCTGAAATGGCCCATAAATCCAAGTCATCTTGTAGTTTTCTCTGCTCTAGTCACATGTTTGCTCAAAAAAATCTAATTTCTTTATCAAAATGTGCAGAATGCAAACAGACTCAAAGACAGACATCAGGGCAACCCTATCCGTGGGCTGCTTAATTCAGTATATCTGTCTCTCCTCAGCTTTCTAGGACTTGAGACTGAAAGACCATGGGTAATTATGCAGAACAAACTTGGGCAAATCTTGAGATCATTTCTTCTCTGAATGGGGGAGTGGTACCAGTGCAGGGCACCTAGGGGTAAGACTGGGCACTGGCTTACTGTCATCAAAGTTGGCAGCTTCTTCCCAGGGCCAGAAAATGATTTCATTTGGGTTCTCCTCCCCATTTGGAGGTCTAAAAATATACAAGAAATGTTATCCAGATAGGCGACCTATCACAGATGACAAAAGTCTAGTCAAGAGATGACAACTGTATGTATGTTTAAGTGTGTAAGATAGATAACCATACTACTAAGTTTTTGTTAGTTTATCAGACAGAATAGTTTGTGCTGTCACTGTTTGATTGTCCACTTTTTATGCTTTGATTTTGTAACTTAAACAACTATTTCTAAGATAATAATATGTAACTTATCACCTAGTGATTTCTTAGTTTTGTTTTGTTTTGTTTTGTTGAAATTCTGTAGTATTTCTACCCTTTTTCTGTTTTGCTTTTTTTTCTAAATAAAAATGTAAAACAAAGAGATGATAAAGGTACAGATTTAATATTCATCATCTCAGTGTGACTAATTAGACAAAGAAGTCATTATAGCTCAGATCTCACATGCATCTCAAACACTGGGCTGAACTTCACTTTGCTCTTTCTCTAGCTGCAGTTATTATGTTCCTTTTTTCTTTCATTCAGCAATACACCTGACTCTTTCAGCCTAAAACAAATCTGGTTATTACACACATTCAAAAACATTATGAAATTTTCTTAAAAGGCTGGTAAGACAGTCAAAAAAAATTATGGAATTTCCAGTCATATGGTTGTTTACTTTCATCAAATGTTGTTAAAATACTTTGATGCCGTCAAGGAATACTGTAGAGGTAGTTTTTCTCCAGAAATTTTTTTAGCAAAGAGAGGTAAATAACAGGACAGCCTGGGGTAATTTTTTCCTGAAAATGGCATTTCACATGGTATAAAAAGCATTTTTCCATATTATTTAATGGTTCCTGATTGCACATGAGAATCACATAGAAAAATGTCAATTCCAAAATTTCACTGCCAAAGATTCAGAATCAAAATGTGCCAAAGGAGTCTCTGGTAATCTGTTTTAATAACAAGCATCTGCAGGAGAGTCTGACACCCTGGGTCTACAAACCAAGCTTAAAACATACCTGGGTGATAGCACAGAAGCTGAACAATGGCTGTGTCACTTAATTATCATACTTAAAATAAATTTAGGAATTTCATAAGTGAATAAACTAATCCTCAGGGACATCTAGACATCTGCCCAAGATCTTTCATCTCAAGAAGAGATAGATGTTACCCAAAATGTTTGATGTCAAATCCAAGGACATATACTTTACAACGTCAGGATAATTTTGAATGAATTAAAGAGCACAAAAGAAACAAGTTCTAGATTAAATAAACCATGTATGTTAATAGATTTGCAATGAAGAGAAGGAGGGCCACTCCCATCACCATCCCACCATCGAAGGAATCCAGGTGAGGGGCACCAGAGGCAGTGGCTACTCCTATTGCTACTGCTAGGAATGAGGTGAACTGCTTGGAAGGCCCAGAGACCAGAAGAAATGCCAGAGACAGTAGTGGGCATGGTTCCAACTAGGGCACACTGGATGCACAGAGGAGACTAGTGGCGTGAAAACTCTGAAGTAATAATAAAAACATGAGCCAATAGGTGACTGAGGCCTTCACAGGACCAGCGACCAGCTTGGGAAGCATCCGGAACTCAACAGAAGACATCCCTGAGGAACAGACTTTTCCTTGATACTAGTGACATAGCTGCCTATTACAAAAACTCACAAGGAGCATCACAGAGAACAAAATAAAAAATTTCAAAATATAAAATGACAAGAGGAAGAAGCAAAATACAATTTCGGACCTCCAGCCCACCCAGAACAAGTCCAGGAGACATCAATAAAGAAGAAAATAGAAGACACACACCTGAAATTTCTGAAATGATACCAACTGAGGTAAATTTAAAAATCCCTGAGAGTAGAGAGGAAAGCAGATCAGAAATAATCCCTCATGGAAAAAAGAAATGTTAACATTTTTAAGGGAAATGCCCAGCAAATCTAGAGCAGAGATACATAAGAAAATAGATGCTGATAGAAAGAGAATGGAAATCATGAATGAACAATACAGGAAAGAAACAGAATGCAAGAAATGGATTCAAGCAGATACCCAGGAAATCAAAAATTCCATTGAAAGCTGGCAAAACTGCTTGAATGAAACTGAAGACAGATGTTCAGACCTTGAAGACAGGAGTATGGCTAGCGATCATGAATGGAAAGATTTCTTGAAAATAACAAAAGATCATGAGACAACAATTCAATATCTATAAGATGACACAAAGTAAAATAACATAAAAATAATTGGTGTCAATGAAAAAGCAAGAGCCAACACAAATGACATAAAAAACCTATTAGCAGAAGTAATGGCAGAAAATTTCCCAAGCATGGGTAAAGAACCTGACATTCATGTAAATGAGATATATAGAACCCCAATTAGCCATAACAAAAATAAATGTACAGAAACTCAGCACAAGAACATGATATTAAAATCTGTTAATGAAACAGATCACCTATAAAAAGCCCATCGGAATCACGCCAGACTTCTCAACACCAACCCTCAAGGCCAGAAGATCTTGGAGTGAAGTATTTCAAGTCCTGAATGCAAAAACTTCAAACCCAGAGTGACGTACCCTGCAAAACTATCTTTCAAAATTAACAGAGTAATAAGATACTTTCATGATGACGGACAAATGAAGAAATTCATGAATATCAAAACAACATTACAAAGGGTATTAAAAGATATTTTAGACAGAGACATAAATGATCACAATTCTAACAACAACAGAAAGAAATTACCAAGTAGGGCAAGCAAGTAAACAGAGGGGGAAAAGTAGGGAACCAACAGCAGAAAAAGACAAGGCAATATGTATCAGTCATAATCATTAATGTAAATGGCCTCAATTCACCAATAAAAAGAAATACAGGCAGAATGGATCAAGAAATAGAACCCAACAATATGCTTGTATACAAGAAACACATTTGACTCAAAAAAAAATTTATAGACCAAAAGTCAAAGGATGGAAAACAATACTCCATGTGACAGGAAACCAGAAAAAATCAGGGGTAGCTATTCTATTTGCAGGTAATGTGAACTTCAAAGAATGATTCAAAGAGGTAAAGAATGCCACTATGTACTTGTTAGGAGAAAAATTCAAGAGGAAGAAGTAACAATATAATATATATTATATATATATATATTATACATATATTATACATATACATATATTATACATAACATATATTATAATATATATATACATGCACCAAATATAGGAGCACCCAAATGTATAAGGCAAATATTAATAGACATAAAAAACATATAAGCAATAACACAGTTATAATGGGGGGAACTTAACATCCCATTGTCACAAAGAGACAGGTCAACAAAACAAAAAAAATCAACAAAGAAAAAACAGAACTGAACCAAACCAGGGAACAAATGGACTTGGTAGACATTTATAGACTGTTCCATATAACAACAGGAGAATACACATTCTTCGCAGTTGCACATGGGATGTTCTCAAAAATAGACCACATACTAGCCCATAGAACACTCAACTAAATGCAAACGAACTGAAATTATTCCACATATTATCTGACCACAGTTCCATGAAATTGAAAATTAATGGCAAAAGAAACCGCAAAAACTCCATAAACACATGGAAATTAAATTGCACCTCCTGAGCAACTGATGGTCACAGACAAAACTAAGAAGAAATTAACATGTTTTTTTTTTTGGTGTTTTTGTTTTTGTTTCTGTTTTTGTTTTTGGTACCAGGGATCAAACCGACAGCCTCACAATTGCCAGGCAGGCCCTCATGCCACTGAGCTATATCCCCAGCCCAAGAAGAAACTAAACAATATCAACAACCAAACAGAAATACAAATACAACTTACAGAAAGCTATGGGATACAACGAAAGTAGTCCTAAGAGGGAAATTTACAGCAGTGAATTCCCACATCAGGAACAGAACAAGCACAAATAAGCCACCTAATGCTGCACCTGAAGCTTCCAGCAAAAGAAGAGCAAGTCAAGCCCAAATCCATACAAGGGAGGAAATTATAAAGATCAGAGCAGAAACAAATTCAATTGAAACTAAGACAACAACACAAAGAATTAATGAATTGAAGAGTTGGTTCTTTGAGAGAATTAAAAAAGTGATAAATCCATAGTTAACCTTGTTTAAAAAAAAAAAGGAAAGAGAAAGCTCAAGTTCCTGGAATAAGGAATGAAAAGGGTGAAATCACTACAGATCCTGTGGAGTTCCGAAGATCACTATCTACTTTGAAAATGTTTATTCTAGAATTAATAAATTCAGTAGCGTAGCTAGATACAAAGTCAACACTCAGAAATCAATAGCATTCCTTTACATAAACAAAAAGCTCACTAAGAGCCAAATTAGGGAAATCACATCCTTCATAATAGCATCCAAAGCAATGAAATACTTAGGACTCAATCTAACAAAGGAAATAAGAGATCTATACACTGAAAATTACAGCACTCTATAAAAAAAGAGAGATCAGGGAGGATATCAAAATATAGAAAGATATTTCTTGTTCTTGTATAGGAAGAACCAACATAATGAAAATGGCCATAGTGTCAAAATTGTTATACTGATATAATGCAATCCTAATTAAAATACCTTTAATATGCCTCACAGATCTAGAGAAAACACTCCTAAAATCCACTTGGAAATAAGAGACCTAGAGGAGCAAAGTCAATCCTGGACACAACTACAAGAATACTCAGCCATATTATCTTTGAGAAAGGGGTCAAACATGTTCACTGGAAGAAAAATAGCCTCTCTAATAAATGGTGCTGGAAAAACTGGTTTTCCACATGCTTAACACTAAAACCAGACCTATGCCTATCACCATGCACTGAGCTAAAGTCAAAATGCATCAAAGATTTAAATATTAAAACAGAAACACTAAATCTACTGGAAGACAAAATAGGTAGAAATCTTGAAGACACAGGGGTAGATAGAGAGCTCATGAAAAAAGACCAAACTGCGTAAGAAACACTTCAAAGAATCAACAGCTGAGATGTCATCTTATGAAAAAGTTTTTGCACCTCAAAAGAAATCACCAGGAGAAAATAAAACCCATAGAGTAGGAAAAAATTTTAGCAAACTGTCCCTTAAAATACTTCTGCCTAGAACATATCAAGAATTTAAAATACTCAAGAGTCCCCAAATTCAAAGACTGAATCCAAAAATGGGCATCTGAGATGAATACACACTTCTCAGATGACGAAATACAAGTAGCACAGGTGGGAAATAAATATATAAAAAACGTTCAACACTATTGATCATTGAGAAATGCAAATTCAAACAACACTCATCTCACTCCAAAAAGAATGGCTGCCATCAAGAGAGCAACCAATATCAAATGCTAGAGGGGATATGGGAAAAAAGAAATCCTTCTCCAATGTTGGAGGGAGTGTATACTTACACAACCATTGTGGAAATCAGTGTGGAGATTCTACAGAAAACTAGGATTAAAGGTCCCATTTGACCCAGCTATTCTTCTTCTGGGTAGTTTCAAAAGAATTAAAAACATCGTACCACACCAACATATGGGCACCCATGTTTTACGGCAGCACAATTTGTAATAGGTATATCTTGAAAACAACCAAAATGCCCAACAAATGAGGAATGGTTTAAAAAGCAGTGTATTTTTATATAACAGAGTACTACTCAGCTATAAAGAAGGATAAACTCCAGTTTTTTATAGGTAAATAGCTGCAACTAGAGTCTATACTTGTAAGTGAAATAAACTAGACCCATATGTGTAAACATCATATAGTCTCCCTAGTGTAAGAAACTGAAAAGGTAAATAAGGCCAAAAATCTATAATGGATTTTGTGAAAGAGAAACATCTCAAAAGTAAAGAACCACTGTGATGGGTAAAAGGGTAAGGGAAAGAAAAGGGAAAAGGAAAAAGATAAGTCAAGTAGTTACACTACTGATTTCTCTTAGTTCATTGAAGAAAGTAGTTTATACTTAATTGTTTGATCAATTATGCATGCCTATATCTTATTATCTAAGCAAACACTTTGAAAATAACAGTACACAATATACTAACCATTGTCACTTTCCTATTAACTTGTTTTCAAAATTCTGTATCTTGGTTTTTATGGTTTATATCTCGTTAAAATAAAATTTAAGAGGCTGGGGATGTGACTCAGCAGTGGTGGTGCTCTTGCCTTGCATGCCCAAGGCCCTGGGTTCAGTCCCAGCAACAAAAACAAATAAATAAATTAAATTAAAATTTTAAAAAATTTAAAAATAAATAAATAAAGTGAAGGAGAAAATGTTTCTAAGAAATGAAAAAAGTAACGTTTCCTTACCACCATCAGGCCCAGTGGTCCCTCCCCAGACTTCCGCTAAAGCGTCACAGAGTTTGCCCCTTGCCCCCTTACTACACCCTCCCTGACCACCTCACCACTCTAGAAATGCTGCTTCTCCTCAATTTTCTCATATGAAGCACAGGTGAGGATGTTTATGTGATTCTTTGATGCTAATTTTTATTCTAATAGTACATGTTTGTAGTACACACAGTTTACAGTTATCTTGGTACGTGTTAACATGTACACACCACACCTTGTTTCTTTTTAAATCCCCTTCCTCTTCCTTCTCTCCTGCCTCCTCCAATTCCCCCATCACATTTCTCATTCTTTTTGATATTAATCTTAGCTTATGTTATGGCATAAATATTCCCATTAATTGAAATCATTAGATTCCTGTATATAGCATATCACTATTCTATGTGTTTCTCCTCCCCCTCATCCTCACTCCTTACTCTTTTTCCCTTGGACCACTCCCTATTGCAAGAGATCCATCTCCTTGTCCCTTTCATCTATCCTTAGTACTCTCTTTGTATTTTGTCTCACTCAAATGACAGATACCACGTGGTGTATGTAAGCTGTGTCTGCTTTATTTCACACATGGTATCTTCTAGGTGCATCCATTTTCCTACAAATGTCTCAGTTCTATCATTATTTATAACAGAGTAGTTAGTACTGCAGTATATATAGACACACATTTTTTTAACCAACCATCTGTTGATGTTACACAGGATGTTCGCAGGGTTTAGCTACTCCTACTTGCACTGTTACAAGCACTGGTATGCATATATCACTGCAGAATAATGCCTTACACTCTCTGGAGCAGAGACCTATCGGGGGATCGCTGGGTCCTATGAAATTTCTAATTTCAATTCTTTGAGAAATTCTATACTGATTTCAATAATGGTTGCACTAGCATACACTCCCACCTTACATCTATAACTTTGCTTTCTATGGTTTTCTTCTTAAACCACTGGCTCCTCTCCTGTTTTACTGTGTGATCCTGATCATAAAAACAAGGGAGGAAGTTTTTATCCTGTAGTTCTCTGAATCATTCATAAAGCTGACTTTGACACACAAAAATAATATCAAATCCAAACTCAGTCATAATGTAATATCTGATGTTGGGAAAATTATTTGACCTCTCTGAGCCCTGAAAAAGAAAATGATTAGATGATATTTCCCCAAAGGTTCCTTTCAATGCTAAAATTCTAAGAATTGGATATTGCAGTCAGTGTAAAGTAAGTATAAAGCTCTATATAGGACATGGCAGATAATGAGAGATGGAGCCTTTGGTTAGATGTGAGGTGCTCTCTAGTTAGCTGTGTAGGATACAGGGGGCACTGGCTTCACTGGACTACACAAAAAAAATTTTAATTGAAAGAGAAGCAGTCCTCCCTAACTCATTCTTGGAGGCAAGTATTACTCTGATAATAAAACCAGAGAAAGACCCAAACAAAAAGGAGAACTATAGACCAATCTCACTAGTGAACATTGATGCAAAGATTCTCAATAAAATATTGGCAAATAGAATGCAGCAAATCATTAAGATTATACACCATGACTAAGTGGGATTTATTCCAAGAATGCAAGCATGGTTCAACATACACAAATCAATTAATGTAATACACCACATCAACAGAGTCAAAAATAAAAGTCACATGATTATTTCAATAGATGCAGAAAAAGCTTTCAATAAAGTCCAACACCTTTTCATGATAGAAACCCTACAGAAACTCAGAATAGAAAGTATGTTCCTCAATCTCATAAAGGCCATCTATGACAAACCAACAGCCAACATTCTACTAAATGAACAAAAACTGAAAGCCTTCACTCTAAAATCAGGAACAAGACAAAGATGTCCACTATCACCAGTCCTATTCAATACAGTTCTGGAAATATTAGCCAGACAAATCAGACAATAAGGAGAAATAAAAGGTATAAAAATAAGAAAAGAAGAAGTTAAATTATCATTATTTGCAGATGACATGATACTCTACATAGAACACCCAAAAAATTCCATTAAAAGACTACTAGAAGTGATAAACTCAGCAGCATAGCTGGATACAAAGTCAACACTCAAAATTCAATAGCATTCTTGTACAGAGACAAAAAACTCACCGAGAGAAATTATGGAAATATCGCCTTCCACAATAGCATCTAAAAATTGAAGTACCTAGGAATCAACCTAACCAAGAATGTAAAAGACCTACATGCTGAAAACTATACTACACTAAAAAAGGGGATTGAAGAGGATATTAGAAAATGGAAGGATATTCCTTGCTCTTGGCTAGGAAGAACCAATATTGTGAAAATGGCCATACTCCCAAAACTGTTATACAGATTCAATGCAATCCCAATCAAAATACCACTGACATACCTCACAGATCTAGAGAAAACACTCCTATAATTCATTTGGAAACAGAAGAAACCTAGAATAGTAAAGGCAATTCTGGGCCATAAAGGCAAGACAGGAAGCATCTCAATTCCTGACTTGAAACTATACTATAAAGCCACAGTCATAAAATCAGCATGGTACTGGCAAAGAAATAGACCTGCGGATCAATGGAACAGATTAGAAGGTTCAAGCACTACTACAAAGACACTCAGCCACCTTATATTTGACAAAAGGGCTAAACATATTCACTGGAAAAAAGATAGCCTCTTTAATAAATTGTGTTGAAAAAATTGGCTTTCCACATGCTGAAGACTGAAAATAGACCCAGGCCTATCACCATGTACTAAACTAAAATCAAGATGGATCAAGGATCTAAATATTAAAACAGAAACACTAAAACTACTGGAAGACAAAGTAGGTAAAAATCTTGGAGACATAGGGGTAGGGAGATAATTCATGAATAAAACACAAACTGCATGGGAAATACTTCAAAGAATCAACCACTGGGATCTCATATTACTAAAAAGTATTTGTACTTCAAAAGAAATCACCAACAAAGTGAAAAGAAAACCCACAGAATGGGAAAGAATTTTAGTCAACAATCCCTCAGACAAAGGACTTATATCCAGAACATATAAAGAACTGAAAAACATCAAGCCCCCCAAATTCAAAGACACACTCCAAAAATGGGCATTGGAGATGAACACATAGTTCTCAGATGAAGATATACAAATGGCAAATAAGTATATGAAGAAATGTTCACCATCACTGGTCATTCGAGAAATGCAAATTAAAACAGCATTGAGATTTCATCTCACCCCGGAAAGAATGGCTGCCATCAAGAAGACAACTGATAACAAATGGTGTGGGGAAAAAGGAACACTTCTCCACTGTTGGTGAAATGCAGACTGGTGTAACCACTGTGGAAATCAGTATGGAGATTCCTCAAAAAACTAGGATCGGAAGTTCCATTCAACCCAGCTATTCCCCTCCTGGGTATTTTCCCAGAAAAATTGAAAAGGTCATGTCACAGTAATATATGTGCACCCATGTTCATAGCAGCACAATTTCTGATAGCTAACTCTTGGAAACAACCAAAATGCCCACCAACTGCAGAGTGAATGAAAAAAATGTAGTATTTTTATACAGTGGAATACTACTCAGCTATAAAAAGGATGATCTTGAGGCCTTTATCAGTAAATGGAGGCAACTTGAGAATATCCCCATTAGTGAAATAAACAACTCACATTAGTAAATATCACATTGTCTCTTGTGTAAAAAATAATAAGAAAGGACAGAATAATGGTAACCAAAAAGTATAATAGATATAATAGATATTGTAAACGTGGAAAGGAAGGAAAGTTCTCTGAAGGATATAATGGTAGGTATTATGTGTAAAATAGATGACCATATTACTGAGGTTTTGGTAGATCATTGAACAGAAGAGATTGTACTGTCAGGGTTTGAGTGTCTAGCCACTTTTTAAGTTCTAACTCTGTAACTTTAACAACTATTGTTAACAATATGTAATGCATCAACTAGCGATTTTATGATGTTATTTTTTTGAACTCTGTATTCTACTTTTCTTCTTGTTTTTTCTATTTTGTCTTTTTTAAATTTTCTTTTCTTTCTCTCTTAAAGTAAAAAAAGAAAGGAAGAAATTTTAAGATGTCAGGGGAATTTAGGAGAGAAAGGGAAAATATAACTCTCAGAGACAAGACATTTCTATCATCTCTCACCCAGGACTATGATCCCAGGTAATCTGACACTTGAAACCTGAGTGATCTCAAAATGCAAACCTGACCACAGTCTTCTTGTAAAACCTTTCAAAGCCCTTGACATTAACCTACAACCTAAATCCAAAAAAGTAGAGTCCGTATTTGTTTTATTTTCTTTCATCAACATTCAGTGTCAAAAATGTCCTAGGAATTTCTATGAATATCCTTTGAAATAATGAAGTGAATGACTGAATAAGTTATGAACGAACAAATGAATGAATGAATAGTACAAATCAGTCCCTGGGCTAAAGCAAAGGCTGATAAAACAGGGACGATGTCTCAAGGAAATAGAGAAAGGAGGTGTCCCTTGTACAAGACAGAGAACCAGCACACAAGCTTTGAAACACACAGACACACACAGGCGCACAAATCCTTCTTGCTGCAGTTTCAAGAAGCAACTGAGATGCACAGTCAGACCATGAAAACACAGACGAGGTCTATGCTTCTTTCAGGAAAGTTTAAAGTCTCAGAGGTCTCCATGTGAAGACACCTGGAGGAGACTGCATACTGCAGTAAGTGACACTGATGAACAATTCTTCCACTTTCAGGGCCAAAATACTTTGAGAAAAACTAGGAAACTATTACCTTGCAGGCATTTTTCACATCAGAAGCTCATTTCCCCTAAATGATCTCCAACTTCATTTCTTACCTAGCCATTCCTTTGAGTTTGTAGATCTGACCATTTACAACAGGTACAGGCTGGGGGTTAGGGCTCATTTGAGCAAGATGACAACTAGGCACTACTTTATAATTTTCTAATTCGAAGAAATTTCCTGGGAAGAGTGGAACAAACTGATTCACATCGGTCACAAACCAGGTGGATGGAGTCACGCTTTATTGAGGGACCTGGTGAACACTATGTGTACCATGAAGGAGGCAGGTGGAGCCAGACGGCTGAGAGCACGGAGTACAGATGCATGCGCTGTGGTTTCAGGCCTGGGTTTGTTCCCACCTGCTAGAAGATAAAAGACTTGTTCATTAATGTCTAAGTGCCTCCCTTATCTCATTTCTAAAATAGGGATAATATGGGTGTCTACTTAAGAGGAGAAACTCAAGGAGCTACTTTATATAAAATCTAAAGAAAAGCTCTTAGCTCATAATAATTGTCCCATACCTGTTAGATGCTGCTGCTGGCAGTGGTAATGGTATTAATGAAATCATGACTGCTCTACTAATTACTACTATCTCTTATTTAACGATCTCTCCAAAACAAACTTATAAAGCAGAATTCATATTTCTCAGAAAGATAAGAATTACAGAGTTTAACTGGTTAGTCCAAGATCACATAGCCTGTATGTGGCTTGAGAACTATACAACATAAGGCACTTTGACCCAAAATTCCATGTGTACACAATGGAACAAGGTGTCATGGTCCAAAATGCAAATGGAACTGTGAAGCGAATGAGGAGCTGAAAAGATGAATGAATGAATGAATGAATGATGAATGGTTTTCAGTCAGCCTGAAGCTGTCATTGTTGTACTAGTGACTTTATAGATCTTTCAGTCTAACAACCCAGCCTCAGTTTTTTAATGTGTAAAGGGAAAACAAGCACACCTCAGAAACTATCGAGACAACGAACACACATCTGAATGGTTTCTCAGGGTAAAAAATCATACTTAGAAAAGTGCTATCCAGAGGAAGCATGCAACAAAACTCTTTTACTGAAAATTGAGATAAAGAGATAAAAATTGAGAACTAGTATAAAAATTCCACTCAACATTAAGATTCACAAGGTGAGGCACTGAATATATTTTGCTTGTAAGCACAGTAGCTGAAACCCAAGAGATGTAAAAATTCCTGGGTGGAATGCAGGCATCCAGATGTTACCTACTCAAATAAATCCCTGCCCTTAAAAGAATTTACACTTTGTGGGAAATGTGATTTAACATATCACCAGATAACTGTTGAGGTAGAAAATCCTGCCAAAGAGAACTCAGGGTGCTGTGGGTCCATAAAACAAGGTATTGTCTGGGTTATAGGAAGAGTCCTGTTAAGGAAAGTGAGGTTGGACCTAAAATACGAAGAGTAAATGAGGTAATCAGTTTAACAGATTGCAGCCAGAATGCAAGACAGAGGATATGATTCATAATTGCTGTCTCCAAAAAGATATAAAATCATAGTGTGGAGAAACAATCAGACTTGTTCCATGTCAATCAACAGGAAAAAAGCAAGGCAAAGAAAAATAAAGTTTGAGATAAAGAAAAATCTGGGAAAATCCAGGATGAGTACCATACAAAATGACCACATAAAATGTGCAGTGATTTTGTGGTCAAGGAGTCATGGGGCCAATATGAAAGAAAAAAACAGTTTTTGACATTATAAAGAGGGTGCCCTCCTCAGGATTGGTGGCCACCCTCTCCAAATGCTTTTCCAGCCTTCAGCCTCTGTAATTCTCACTGGAATCAGGGCTCCTGTCTCCCAGAAACAACCCTAGCATGAACTGTAAAGTCAAAGAGGAAAAAAGAATTCATCCTTCGAACCAGCGAGACACAGATTTTCAGAGCCTTCGCTCTTTTTCTAATTGACCACGTCTCCCATATGCCATATTCTTCACGCTGTTTTAATTCTTCCTCTTGTGGAGCAAATGATAGAGAAACAAGTAATCCACACTTACAGAACACTATCCTAACTCTCCCAATGCCTACTCTTGACACACAGAATCAGAGTGGATAGGACTACAATTTTAGAATCAGAAAAATATGGATCAACTCCTCCTCCACCAATTATGAATTGTGTAATATTGACCATGTCCTAGAGTTTCACTTTCTGATCAGTAAAATGTGAAAAAAAGATAATGCATATTTTGTATGAACATAGCTCAGATCTTTATCAGTAACTACTGAGACTGTTGGCATAAAGTCCTTTTTGTAGCTGCCTGCCATACTATAATCTCTCAGCTCTTCTCAATAACATTTTGGTCATTACTAAGACCTTGCTAGAAGTACAACACTTTGCTTGAATAAGTGACATTAAAAGAATGACATTGGAGGCACGACAGAATTGATCAGGGAGGTGGCAGTGTGCTGGATATCAGGAAATTAATAGCTACAACTTGTAAAACAAAGCTTAGCGTAGCAGTGATCATCTAGTCTGAAGTTTTCTGTAACCCTGTGATATTCAGACGTTAAGGCAGAGAAGAGTTAAGCAATTTAGAAATGCGTGCCATTTAGAAAGAGATGAAACTGTAATTTGTATATAGACAATTCTGCCATCAGAGCTCATGCACCTATGCTATTTTAGTGTAAGCCATGCCTGAATTTTGTAAAACAAATGTATTGATTTTCAAAAGGGGGCAATATTATATATTGGCTCCGTATGGAGATATACCACATTGGTTCAAACCCTGATTCTTCACCTACTAACTGGCTGAGCTGCTCTCTGCAGCTTATTTAACCTCAAGCCTTAGTTCTCCCTTTAGCAAGATGGAGATCGTAATAAAAGTTGCCTGTTTGATTCTTTGGAGAATCAAGTAACGTTCTTATCAGAACATTATGCCTAATCCATACTAAGTGTTAGCATATGAAGGCTAGTAAACTTTAGAGCTAGAAAATGTTTTAAAACCACCTCAAATTCCTAGGTTTTCCTGAGAAGAAGTTTGAGAACCACAAAGATTTGTTCAAAGTCACACAGATCACTGGACGCTGATGTTCTAAGTGCTGCTGCGGTATTCCTTAGTGGCAGATACTGAGTCTTATTCACCTGTGATCTCTCAAGTATCTGACGCTCAAGGGGAGCCTGGAAAACAGAGCAGAGGGAACACAGGAGAGGGTGTGAGAAGGGGGAGAAAGAGGAAACTGAAGGTAGGACTATGGAAGGCCAATCCGGTAGCCCAGGGGACCCTACTTGGAGCAGCTCTGATGCCAACCTGAGCAAAGATGACCTCTGGTACCACTCTCCTCCAGGCTGTGGCCAGTTTCCCACCTACTCTTCTGTGTTTGCTGCTATCCAATCTCCCACCAGAAGCTTGGACACTGGGAACGTCTGCTGCAGGGGCCCTGGCAGGTATCTGGCAAACACTCAAGTCTGTCCTTGCCATGGGACCCAGTGCAGAAAGCACTTCCTTGCTTTGCTTCACTACTCCACCTCCCCTTTCAGTACCAAAGGGACTCTGCACCTGGATACCCAGGGTAGGCTCAGACACACTGGGTAATGTTGGCCGTCAGTCAGTGGGCCAGGGAGATGAGGAGCATGTTGACAGAGGAGTCTTTCCTGGTTCTCGCTCACTAAGAGAAACCGTGATTTTTCATTCTTCTTCCATTTCTCAGGCAGTGGATGCTTCATAGGATAGGATTAAATGCGACACCATGGCGCGTTGGGTAACATCTCAGTCTGAGCCCCTTTTGCATTTTGTTTTCTTTAAATGATCAACCAAGTTAATACATTTTCAGAGAACAAATGTCAGTGTTACGGTGACATTTTAGTCAATCCAAAGTCCCATAAGATAACAAGTTTTAAGAAAAAAAAAACAACTAATAAAAATAATTTTTAAAATAAATCCGTGAATTTGTATTTTGTGTGCATTTTAGTCTATCAATTACTACATTTTCCCACTACCCTTACAAACCCCCAAATTTACTTCTACCCATTCGTAGACTATACCTGGTGGACAATACTTATCACTAAAAGAAACTGCCCCTTGCAATTGCAGACTGATGTCCCTTGAGTGTAGCTATCCTTTCTACAGTCGTGATCCAAATAACCATGTCTTGGCACTCTAAAAAAGGTGTACTTTCTGGTCTTGATTTACATATCTGTGCCCTGGTTAAATTCTGACCACCTGCATTCTTCAGTGGCCTCTTTTCTGTGCTTATAAATTTTGTGAATTTTAGTCTCCTCTTTTGTTCTCTGAATTTCATTCCCATTTTTTTTTGAGATAACGTAAACCACTCACTTTCCATGGTTATTTAGTAAACCTATGAAGCTCTAGGTCAGTGCTGACTTCTAAAAAGCCTCAGTCAACCACATTAGGCTGGAGTGTTTTTTTCCACACACAAGCCAGCATGAGTAGAAAAGCTCACATATTTTGAACATCTTCCTCAAGGCAAGCATCACCCAGAGCATTTTTAGATTAGCTCATGGCCCCTCAGAACTACCTGAAATGGGCAATCATGCCCAGAAAATTAAAAATAAGAGAAGTAGAGTAACAAATAACAGCCAGTGTGATTTAAGCTCAGGCAGTCTAACTCAGAATCCAGGAACTTCATGCTTATGCTGTCCCATGTACCGAAAATAGCAATGGACTAAAAATAGACCCACGAAACCATCTAAAAATATCAATAGAAGAACTTCTATAATGGAAGATAATTCAGTAACTGCAGAAGAAGTTTACAAAATTTAAATGAAACAGACCCAATCAATGTCAATTGATCTTGAATTTCTCAACTACTCATTCACAAAAAAAGCCAGGAATTTATCTGCTTGGTTTTAATTTCTATTGTCTGGAAAAATCCCTTCCTTGAACTCTCGCTGTCGGCCCTCTATTAAAATACCCTGTGCTTAAGCAAATTCCTTTGTGTCTTTCACCTGCTTACTTTTCCTGCAGGAAATCACTGGTCTCCCAAGTTAGAGTCCAGTGTCCTCCAATTTACTTCTGAGCATACTACATTTTATAACAGACATGTGGGGAGACTGCAGACCACACTCAGGCCTGTGTATAATTCCCTGAGATACAGGTAGGGAACTATCTGTATCTGTATCTAAATCTATGTCTATATCCATATCCAAATACACAAAGAGAATGATGTAAGACAGTAAAGAGGAAAGTGACCCCATAATTAGTTGGATCTTTTGCCCTGAAATCAGTGATTTCAGCAAGATGATTTTTTTCTTTTTGTACCAGGGACCAAACCCATGACCGTGAGCTTGGAAAGCAGGTACTTATGCCCCTGAGCTAAATCCCTGGCCCTCAGAAAGATGATTTTTTACTACAAATGTTATTCCTTTTTTCCTGGCCATTTGGGCCAAAAAAAATCTCAGAATAAAAGAGTTTCTTTGTTCAATAAAAACTATTGCCTGTTATTCTGCTCACATATCATCATGATTCAAAGAAAGTTACGTATGGTAATATTCAGGAATTCATAGAACTTATTATTCCAAATGTACATGAAGAAGTATAAGAGGAACCAAAATGGAACAGTTTCTATTTAAGGATATGCCTTTTCTATCTTACTCAGAATTTCATGCAAATATCATAAGCTAACATGCCAAGTTCCGAAACAGACATTTGCATCCTAATTTTAGCAAATTGATTAGGAGGTCAGGCGAAGCTGGCCATTTCCACCGAGGTTACTAGTTTTCCAATCACACGTCTACACCATAGGGAGAATCAGGGGTCTCCGTGCAGATGACAGAAGAAACACCAGCTAAAGTAAACAGGAAATAAAAGGTGAAGATGTGTGGAAGGAATCTAAAGAATGGAGAACACTGGTCTGAAAATGGGCCGGAACCACAGATGCCCCAGAGGCGTGGTCTCTTCAGATCACTGGCACAGCAAACTCTGTGAGCACCAGCTCTGCAGCTGCTATTGACCAAGGCTACTACCACCATCACTACCATACCTCCTTGTTGCTCCTAAGTTCCTGCTTTATCTAAATCTCCAAGTACAGGGCAGAAGCATTTACCTAGCAACTCAAGGTGATATGCGTTTATCCAAAGAGCAGAAAAACATTGCCCTCCCCCATTAAACATCTTTAGGGAGAAAAGTGTCCTGCTTCCCAGCAGCCACGGAAATGGAAAACTTTCATAACAGAAGGACAAGGAACTAAAATAAGGAACATGTGCATAACTACTCATGGATTAACTTGTTTGTGGCTCTCACCAGAGTGTGAACCTCGGGAGGCAGGAATGGGGCCGACACCATTACTGATGGCCGCCTGACTCCCAGGCTAAACTCTGTATCATCCCACACGCCTGTTAAATGTACACTTCACAGACAGGTAAATAAATGCTTCGGGTGTCCCTAGAAAGAGGTTATCAGGATAAAAACATGGTAGGCCATCTACACAGACAGAAAGGCAGGCAGGAACCATCTGGTCTTATAAGACAAGGAATGAAGCACACAGTCTCCGAGCAGCTGAAGATTCAGTAACAGACAGTCGATCAATAAAAAGGTGAGCTTTCCAGAGCTACAAGAATGGGGATAGCAAACAGACTGTATGTCTGTTATTTGCTGTGATGCTGGGGACTGAAAACAGGGCCTTTACAGTGAGCTACATCTTTAGCGCTTTTTAACTTTATTAATTTGAGATGGTCTTGTTGTGATCCTAAGTTGCCCAGGTTGGGCTTGAACCTGTCATCATCATCATCTTGCTTCAGAGTGATGGGATTACAATCACGCACCACCATGTGGACCCAGCATTGATTTTTCTTACTGCCTTTACTGAAGGATAACTGATATACAGTCAGCTCCACGTGTTTAGTGCACAGTTGATAAGTTTTGACATAAATATGTACATATGACATCACTATGCTTAGTGTAGTCAAGATAATAAAAATACACTTACCTCTGAAAACTTCCCCATGTCGCTGGGTAACCCTTACCTCCTGCCTTTCTGTACTCCCTTCACGCAGGATCCCCAGCTGTTCACTGTTCTTTTCATCCCTCTAGTTTGAATTTTCTACAGTTATACATAAATGTAATCACACAAGTACTATTTCTGGCTGGTTTCTTTCACTCAACACAGTTATTTGGAGATGCATCCATACTGGTGTGTGTAGCACTATTTTCTTTTTATTGATGAGTAGTATTTTTACACACATGCATCACAATTTGTCTATCCAATCAGTATGGAAATTGGAGCCACTGCAAGTGAAGGGGTGACCATTAAATGTAGATATAGCATTGTATGGTTAGACACTTTATTTCCTCTGGATATGTACATCTAGGAGAGGCATAGTTGGGTCATGGAGAAGTTGTTATTTTAGCTCGTTAAGAAAACGATGCCCCTCAACTGGACCCCAAATGCCAAGCCAGGAGTGAAGAGGATTGTCAGACAACATGGCTCACATTCAGATGTCACTACTTCCCTCCTGGAACCCTCGAGCCCAGCCAGGTGACATGATGGCCCCAGGACTACCCTCCTGCCCAGGGCTAATGCTGAACCCTTTGCTAGGGTCTCCAAGGCACAGAACAACACAAGTGACAACCAACAGATTCTCTGATCAAAGAGGAACCTAACACCAAGGAGGAGAGTGTCCCTCAAGACTGAAGAGTTATTCTAACACAGAGCCTGGGTGAGACACAGCCTTGGAATACAGGCACAGAGCGGGAGACAGCTAAACAGGGATCTCCTGGGATCCCCTGGAGGCCTGGGATCAGATCCTGAAGATCCTTGAGTTTATCACAGTGGATTTTAGCCACCTTACTGAAAATGTACTTTCCATTTACCTAGAGAAGTGGAAGTAGCATGTAGTTGTGACTGTAGGATCTAACAACCTTGGGTCTGTAGCTTGGCTCTGCCACTTTCTAGAAGTGTGATCTTAGGAAAGTTTCTTCGCCCCAATATTCCTTGTTGGTAAGATGGGGAGCATGACAATACTTGCCTTTGAGGACATTATGGAGGCCAATGAAGCTGGATGAAGTTTTGAGCACAGTGCCTGGTATGCTGTTAATGTGAAATAGATGCTAGTAGTTTTCCTGTTGTTTTTATTTGCCACAGAACCTCTCAGGTCAAATGACCTAGATTTGTTCAGATGATTTGGTGATCTGACTCTAGGGATACAGACCAGCAAGTCAGGAAACCTATTTTAAGTACATATGTATCCATTTGTATTCTCGTATTGACTTGTACCCTGCTTTGTCCTAAAAAGGATTTAAGCAGCTTATTAACATGCAGAGCATATTGTGAACAGAAATTTTAAGAAAAACAATGCAGAAAAAAACCAGAGAAGAAAAACGCAAGCTTTAGGCCTGAAGATAGTTAGTGTATGAAGAACATGTCATGGAATGTGTTACCCTTCACAGGGATGGGCTACAAATCTGCTTTTAAATTGCTGGGAACAAAGAGTAAAACAAGATCGATGCCTGTAAAGCAGTGCACAGGAGGAAAAAGCAGCCGTGCTTCTTATGAAAATTGTTAGGCTCTTTGTGATGGGATTACAAAAGATTTTCCTTCTGTGGATAAGACAGGAAGCTGTGTATGTAACAGACACTGTTCTTGTGATGATTTTAGAGTATATCCACAAGCTGTTTTGAACTCTTTCCCTCGAAGGTGGCAGCGTGAGTCTGCTAAGTCTCCTCTTTTTAATTATGGGTCTGACACTGAAATACGAAAGACCTCGTGACTTCCTCCTCTGTGTCTCACGGTGGCCAGCCCAGGCGCTGTTGGAAGGACACTCACAGGGCTCTGGTGCAAGGCTCTCTAGTTGAAGGATTGAGGCCTCCAGCCATCTGCTATGTGAGTGGTCATCGTGAAGTAGACCTCCTGGCCCCGCTCGGTCTTCAGGTGACTGCTTCTCTGTCTTGTGTCCCAACTACAGCTCCTCTGAGGGACACTGAGCCAAAGTCACAGAGCCAAACTGCTTCTGCCTCCTTTACCTTCAGAAACTCACGACATAACACATTTGTCACTTTAGGCTTCTATGTTCTGGGATAAAACTTTTATGTAGAAGAAGTAGGTGACTGACGCAACTTTCCACACTTCTCTAAACTTTTCTCAGTGAGGAATTTCATTCATTGAGACATTTTTGAAAGTGACCCTGTCTTTATGAGCACAACTTTTGTGCAAAGTGAGCAGAGTTGTATGGATTTGAGGCAAGTGGTCTGGGCCCTTGCAATTCCACACTCAACAGTCACTGGATATGAGCAGTTTCTGATCCTGAGAGTTTCATTCAGTTAATTGCACTATTGGACCATTGGCAGGTAACAGTCCCGACCTCTGAAGACATAAGTGTCAATCTTGAAGGAAAACCAAGGTGGCCTATTAAAGCATCCTTCTAGTAGCTCATGTTGACTTGAATCATCATCATCATCATCATCACCACTGAGCAGGGTTAGGCAGACAGAAGAAAAGTCTTTGCAAGTTTACAGTTCGATGCAGACACACAGACCATTAACGGTAATGGGAGGAGGAATGGATGCCTCCGAAGGAGGGCATGAGCACCAAGCCATGGGAGCTGAGGAAGGGACGCTTAGTATTACTGAAAACTGTGTGGGAGAGGTGGTATTGGGGTTGGGCTCTGCAAGATGGTACTCCAGGACTCCTTTGGTTCCAAATATGGAAACCCCACTGCCTTAGACTGATTTTCCCTGGAAACAGATTGTGAGATGAAAGTTTGCATGCAGGGAGTTTAATGTGAACTATTCTTAGAAATGGAACCTGTTGAGAGCCCCCCCTCCGGTGCCCCCAAGCAGGATTAGACAGAAGGAGATGGTGAACTGCAGTTTAACTACGAAAGAGGTCTCAGCCAACACCACCAGGAGACATCTGGAGCTGGGATGGCCCTTACTTGGGCAAAAAGATAAATATTTACACAGCTTCCAAATATATCTTTCTGGAGTTACATGCTCATTCCACAATCTGGAGAGAAAGGGGTTTCCTAATTAATAAGCAATCATCTATAAAGCACAAGCAAGAAATTCTGCAACTCCTAGAAGCAATTTATCTTCCCAAGCAAGTTGTCACTTATTGCAAGGGAGACCAAAGAGACATATCTAAAGTCTCCCTGGGAAATCCAAAGGCTGACAGAAATGCAAGAAAGGCAGCCTTACAGCTCTTCAGAATCATAGCCTTATTCTCAGTTCCAGAGGGAACCATTAAACTCTGTCTATACTCCCACCACACCCCAAAAGATGAATGGGTCTTAGGACACAGGGGAATTAAAGAGGGGATTTGTTGGTATTTAGAAAACAAACTGGTCCTTGCTCAAGGGGCATAGTGGAAGGCTATAAAGCCTTTCATGATTCTTTTCACATGGGAAGAGATGCTACACAGGAAAGTTCACTTAACATTTTCACAGGGCAAGAGTTAGCAGTGAAGAGTCTGCAAAGCTTTCCCACTCTGTTACTACCATAACCCCAGCAAGTTAAGACTGTCTCTGTTAGAACCTGTACAGAGGAGAGGGACAAAACCAGGGGAGGATTGGCAATTAGATTTCACCCACTTGCTGCAAAGTGTGGGATCCTAAAAGCAATTGATCCTGACACCTTTACAGGCTACACTGATGAGGCCCTTCCTACCCACTTAGAGAAAGCTATGGAAGTAGAAAAGCAGCTCCTCAAAGAAATTGTTGCCCAATTTGAACTAACCCAGTCCCTTCAGAGTAACAATGGGCCTCCTTTTATCTCTAAAATAATTCAAAAGGTGGCAAAGGTTTTAGGAATAAAATACTATCTCCATTCTGTATGGAGACCTCAGTCTTCTGGAAAGGTCAAAACAGCCAATCAGACTGTTATACACTAAAAACTGGTGGTCAACTTAACACCAGTGGAATTAAATCACCATGGTGCTGAGTGTAGATGTTCCACCTGAGGAAAGTTGCCAGTATAAATAGAGACATGGAGAAGGAGAAGGGAGGCATTGAGGCATTGTGAGTTCTCCTACAAGTTGCTGTTTGAGCCGTTGGTTCTCCTGGAGAAGCTCTGGTCCTCACATCAAGCATTGCTTCCTGACTCCAGAAGGGAAGACATGTGCTGCTTAATCTTCAGGATGAACTCGTCATGCTGGTTTCCTGGCATGTACTCGACTGTGCTTGTCAAAAGAGGAGCTTGGGACTTCCGTATTGCCAAGGATGGCTATGGTGCTTTCTGGGACAGCCCTGGCTTTATTATGAATGTGACTTTTTGGCTCCAGTGTAGAACCCTCAACCTCTCAGCACAACTCCTTCACCCTGGTGGCATAGACTTTCTAGCTTCCATCGCTGACCTTTGGGCCTTCCCAGCACAGATCCATAAAAGAGACTGGCTTAAGTCCTTCTCGTGGGCTCTAGATCTCCAGGTAGACTCATGGGAGGCATTGTCACGGGTTCTAGGTTTTCATATGGACTCATGTAGGACATTTCTGTGGGATTTAGGCCCTTGGTTGAATAGCCTATGTCTTTAGTGTTGTGGATAGATTTCCTGCACTTCCTTGTGTTAACTCTGGGTGACCATCGTAAATAATATTATAAATTCCATGTCCTGATTTTAATTGTTCTCTGCATAACCCTGACTACAACACAGACCTAAAGCAAATTCTAGAAAAACTTTGATAAGAGATTACTAAGTATTGGCTCTGATTATTGCCAGTAGCACTCAAGAGGATTTGAAATAACCCCCAAACTGACCTCAATATGAGTTCATTTGCGATTTCACATGGGAGGCCTTTTCTATCTTCTTATATGGTAGTAGACCTACAGATCACAAAACTCCAATGCTATCTTATTAATTTGGGCACAGTATAACAGGATGTTCACCTATATGGGAAAAAATCCCTGCCACATCCTGACCTACTGAACCACCTAGTGTCAGCTCAGCAGACCAAGTACTCATTAAAATTTGGAAAGAAGGGGCTCTTACAGATCAACTAAAACCAAACTCGAAGGGCACCTTTTCAGCAGTCTTTGCAAGATCCACTGCAGTAAAGGTGGCAGAGACAGAGCCAGAGTCACCTTTCCAGGAGAAATCCAACTCCTCTTGATATATCTGAGGAAAAAAAAGCCCCCAAAAGAAGAAAGCAATTCCTATGACTCTCTGGAAGATGTAAGACTCCTCCTCAAAAAGTAAGAATCTAGTACTATTCTGAGGCAGAAAAGTAGAGTCAGTAAGGACCCCTGACTCACCACAGCTTAAATGGACACTTTACTGGGACTCCTGTTTTTAATTAGATGCATAATGTGAGCAATCATGTTAGGGTTATAGCCCTGAGGCTCTAAGTAGCCGATCTAATATCCCTCTGGGTCAGTTTCACCTCCACAGGAAGTGTGGAAAACTCTAATTGTTACACCTGTCTCCAACCACCTTTTAAGACAGACCAGGAAATAGTCCAGCCTGCTCTTTCTCATATTTTCACCTTGCTTCCCCAACTGAATAGTAACAGATCCATTCAAAGTTTCAGATAGTGATCCAGACTATCCGATTTTTCCATTGAACAGGAAGCTCAACAGGTTTCCACATAGAGTCACCAAGTCATTTATCATGGTCCTCTGACAGCTATGTCTCAGCCCAGCTGGTGAGACACAACACCCCAAGGTAACTGGAGAGTGCATCATCCCCAGCAGGTAGGGCCTCCAGCCCCTTTCAGCCAGAAACAGCTAGAGGAAGAAAAAGTCGACCACACCCTCAGCAATCCATAAAGAGTGATAAAGATTTGCTCTCTCAGGAAGAAGTGAGATGCAGACTAGGGCAAGTGGGCAACAGCACACTTGGATGTGTCCAAACCCGGCACCTGGGAAGAGTCTGAGAAGGCCACCGTCAGCTCTCCTGGTGTGAAACCAAACAGATGTTTGATAGGACGGCCCAGGGACTCCGGCCATTAGCCTCATGACCACTGTAAGCTCTTTCCGTGGCTCGCTCTGCCCTCTGACCAGGGTGTACTTCTTTTTCTACCTTATTAAACATCTTCAATAAACTAAAAAAAAATTCTCTAATTTTGGGGTATTTTTGTCTAGTTCTTTGTTCATGACAACAGAAACCTGGTTCCAGAAGGATTCCACAGTACCTCCAAAAAAACCATTAAAACTAGCACTTTCATGCCTATAACTGTTTCATTTGTTTAATTCTTTCCTTCTTTTCAGATTTCATGGTCAGTCCTTTTTTTAAAATTAAGTTTATTAGTCCTATTTACATGCACACAATGACCACATTCATCATAAGGATTTTGTACATGATACATCTTAATTCCATCTTTTTTCCCACTCCCTTCCCCTCCCCGCCCTCCAACCCTTCTTCCCCTCCTTATTTACAAAGGTTTGTTTCCATTTTTTCCTTCTCTTCTCATTTTTTTGCTTTTCTTTCTTTCTTTTCTCCCTCCACCCTCCCTGGTTCCCCTTTCCTTTTGAACAATGTCTTCCTATTTCACAATATCTATTATATATTGTGGTTTGTGTTTACACTTTCAGTTTCTCACACCAAAAAGACAGTGCAATATTTACACATTTGTCCCATTTACTTCACTGAAGAGTATGGTCTCAAAGTGCATCCATTTAGTATAAATATCTCACAAGTATCTTTACTTATGGCTGAGTAGTACTTTATTGCATAAAAAATATCTTTTTTATCCATTCATCATTTGATGACCATTTGGATCACTTCCAAGATTTAGCTGTGCTGCTATAAACATGGGAATGCATGTATTTCTATGGTATGATGTCTGAATTCTTCTGGAGAGAAAACCAGAATTGATTTGAATGGGTCCTCTGTTCCTAGTTTTTTGAGGAATCTCCACACTGATTTCCACAGTGGTTCCACCAGTCTGCACTTCCACCAACAGTAGAGAAGAGTTCCTTTTTCCCCACAGCCCTACCAGCATTTGTTCTTGGTTTCTTGATAACAGCCATTCTTTCTGGGGTGATATGGAATCTCAGTGTTGTTTTAATTTGTGTCTCTCAAATGACCAGTGATCTTGAACATTTTTCATTTACTTGCTGTTTTTAACTTCTGTATCTAAGAAGTATGCATTCATCCCAATCATTTTTGGATTGGGTCTTTAAACTTGGGGGCATCTGATTTTTTTCAGTTGTTTGTATGTTTTAGATATTATTCCTTTGAGGAACAACTGGCTAAAAAAAGTTTTCCCCTCTGTTGGTTGTCTTTTCACTCTGTTGGTGATTTCTTTTTGCTGTGCAAAAGATTTTTAATAAGATGAGGTCACAGTTGTTGATGCTCTGTACTATTCCTGTGCAAGTGGGGGTTTTTTTATGAAGCCTTTGCACCTATGTCTTCAAGAGTTCTACCTATTCTTTCTTCCAGGAGACTTGGTATTTCTGTTTTAATACTTGGATTTTTGATCCATGGTGCATCTTTATAACCATTTTTAAATGCTCTCCAATCCCTTCCTTCTCTCTCCTCCTTTAGGTTATGCATGAAAAACCAGCTGTAGTTTACCTAATCTTCCAGTCATTTTATAGCCATGCTCAGGAAACTAAAGCTGGAAAACAAATCACTGCCCACCTAACTTCCCTCGTTTTTAAGTGTCTGACAGTCAAACTTGAATGGACATTTAGTATTAGTTTACTATATTTCCCTTGATAACTCACTCGTCAGTTCTCTGACGTTCACACTTTCTGATTACCTCTGAAATCTCCAACTCACTCCCTCTCCTGACTCTCAGCTCCTGACTCACTTTTCATTTCATTAAGAAAATTGTAGCAACCAAAATGGAACTCTTAGATCTTTCCACCACTGAAACTCTCAAGCTGTCTGCCCATGAGCTCTGCTTTCTCACCTATAAAAGGGCAAACCCTCTCTTCTATTTTGCCATGAGTTGCATCAGCTCTCAAATGATCTAAGATGTTACTCCTATGAGTAAAACGTTTTATTCCTCATCATCAATTTCCCTCTAAACATTGAATCATTCCCAAACGCATTCCAGTATATTGCAATTTCACCATTTTTTTAAAACCCTGCCATTGGCTTCCATCTTTATTATTGTTTCATATGTCTTTTCCTTCTCAGAAAAAAATGCTAGTATATTTTTATGCCTTCATATCCTATTCACCTGCAGCCCACTTAGGCAAGCTTTCACTCTCACCCACTACAATGACTGTTACTGCGGTCACCAATAAATTCCATTGTGCCCAATTCAGTATCATTTCTCTGCTCCAGTCTATACTGTTCACTTCCTCTGTTCCTTTCTGGTTCCTCTTAATCCTTGGAACTCTTTGCACTCTTGTTCTGACTTGCTATCAATTGATCCTCAAATAAGATAAAGTTCTAATTACTACCAATTTAGTATGTACCTTATCTACAAAAATGCAACTTCATAACAAATGGTTATGAGAAACAATAAAAGCAAAAATAAAATTACCATGAGACTTCAAGGAATGTATCCTGCAATAATATTTTACACATTAGTACAGAAAGTTTTGTCACTTATTAGTTGTGAGGATACAAAACCTGCCATACTCTTAGGGCCTCCATTTCTCCATTGGAAAATGATGCTATAGTTATAAAACTCAGATCATTCACTGCAAAGTCTAAGAGAGACTTTAAGAATTGATGAGAATGAGGTACATTAGTTACCAAAACAAGGACCAGAAATGTATGAAGGTTAAAGAACTGGCCAAATCACTGGCATGAAAGAGTCAAATACTCGTAATCTGTTAACTATGGGACATAATAATAGTCCCTTGAATGGTAGCACATCAGGACTCTACAAAGTATGACATAATCCCAGAGCTTAATTAACATATGTCTTTTTTCTGCTTTGCTCAGAGCATGAAATTTACTTGTTAGAAAAAAAGTTTCATTTTGCAGTTAAGAGACAGACATATAATTTAGAGATCTGTATAGTAAAGGAAAGAAAAATGGAGAACCAAAGAAAAGTGTTAGGATGTTTGGGAGATGTATCAGGACAGGAGAACCCTGAGAAGACAGGAGTTCCTTAAAATTTCTGCTTCAGACTTCTGCAACACACTCACCCTCCAGCTTCTGTAAGAAACCTGATGAAGTCTTAGAGACAGCTATTTAATATGATATTATCAGTACTTAGAGAGTATGTAGAAAAGTAGAAAAAATAGATCCATGATTTACCCTTTTATTGCACCAAATATCCCTTTACCTATTCACTTTTGGATTTCAGGGGAGAAAACAATCTTAAAGAACACAATCCAAACATCAGCTTTACAGATAATGAATGACACAGGTGGTGAGTGAGTATACTGGCCAGACTAATGCAAATAAAACCTTTCGGTCTACATTGGATTCTCCAAGTTATAAAAGAAATGCAAAGAAGATAATGCATACTGAATGATGATGATAAGCCAGGGATATGGCAAATACTTTACATTATTAGGTCAATTGACACTGTCAACAATTTAGGAGTCCTTTTACAATTATTATGATGCTCTTATCAATGAAGAAACTCATTTTAAAACAGTTAAGTCATTACCTCAAGTTGAAATCCAGGCTTATTCCACATAATCATTCATTCTTTCTCTGTCTTTCCTCTTTCTGTCTTCTCTCTCTCTCTCCATCTCTGGAATTCGTTGATTTCATAGCCTGGACCCTGAGCTACACCCGAACCTTTTTTATTTTCTACCTTGATACAGGGTCTTGCTAAGTCACTTTATTGCCCAGGTTTGGCTTGAACTTGAGACCCTTCTGACTCATCCTCTCAGAGAACTGGGATCAGACATGCATCACCATGCTTGTCTTACAGTATAATTTCTTAACCACATGTCCGTCCTGCCTCTGTCTTGCCACTGAATGCAGAGTAATAAATACTAAAGTCTCAGTATACATTCCAAACATTTCCACTATCTTCCGTTAGATCTAAAGTCATCCTTTCCTGCCACAGCTCAGTTGTGAATATTCTGGGATGGGAGAGAGAAATTTGGGGAAGCCATGCTGGGGCAATTTGGGCAAAACTACAAAAATGAGCAGCTGGAGAACAACCTGAGGATATAGTACTGTTCCCATTTCTCTCCAGCACCCATGGCTCCGAATCCACTCTAGAAAGCGCCCAGCACATGGCACAGATGTAGAGTGTTCATTCATTGGCAAGGAGTTTTGAAGCTTGGTTGTTCCTCAGTGGCTATAAATTTCATAACATGATGATAAATTTATGAATGGGACTTCTACTTTTAAAATCAATCTCCCCAAACAATAATCCAAATGACCTCTGCTCTTTTAAAAGTAACTGTCTCACGAGGCTGCTGAGCTTAATTGATAGAAAGTAAAAAAAAATCAATATAAACTGGATAATATTCCAAGACAAAAAGATCTTTTGGGCTCAGTTCTTTCAATCTCTACATTACAAAAATGAAAGAAATGAAGACCCTCATGATATCTAGTATCCTGGATCACAACATGAGCCAGAGGCGCTTCCAAGTCTAGAACTCAGATCTCATCCCTTCTCATCTATTGTCCTCATCATTATAACTTTTATTCGTTTATAAAGCTCTATATGCAAATTGAATATTTACTCAAAACAAACAGAGGAAATTGCTGGGGGAAAAGACAAAGGAGAAGCATATCAGAAAGTAATAATCCCAGGAAAAAAAAGTCACCAATCCCCTCTTATTTTGAATTTAAGGTGACACAGATCTAGAGAAAATGCCTAAATTCATTTAGAAAAAGAAGAGACTTAGAACAGCAAAACCAAGCCTAGGTAGCAAAAGCAAATCAAGTGGTATCAGAATCCCAGACTTGAAGTTATATGATAAATCTATGCAGATTAAAACAGCATGGTACTGGCAGAAAAACAGGCATGTGGATCAGTAGAATTGAAAAGAAGGAGCAGAAAGAACACCAGGCACATACAACTATATGATCTTTGACAAAGGTGCAAAACACATGCACTAGAGGAAATCTGACTTTTTAATAAATGGTTCTGGAAATACTGAATATCAACACAGAGAACATTGAGTTTAAACCAATATCTCTCACTGTGAAATCAAAATGTATCAAATATCTAAATGTTAGAAGCAATCAATCTGCTGTTAGACAAAATAGATACAATTCTTCAAGACATAGATGTAGGAAAGAGCTTTTTTAAAGAACAAAAATGACCAAAAAATAACATTGAGAATCAACAAATAATATCATATCAAGTAAAAACCTTCTAAACAACAAAGGAAAAAGCCAACAAAGTAAAGAAACAACCTACAGAATGGGAAAAAAATCTTTTCCAGCTATTCCTTGCACAGCAGATTAACATTCAGAATATACAAAGAACTCAAAAAAATTAGTCCCCAAAATAAAGACCCAATCAAAAAAATGGACAACAGAAATAGAAACTTCTCAAAAGAAATATGAGTGCCCAATAAACACATAAAAATGTTTGACATTGCTGGAAATTAGAGAAATATAAATCAAAACTACATTGAGATACCATTTTATCACAGAAAGAATGGTTATCAAAACATCTAACAATAACAAATACTGGTAAGAATGTAGAAAAAAAGAACTCTTTTACATTGTTGGTGGGATTGTAAATTACCACAATCACTATGCAAATTAATGTGGATATTCTCCAAAAAACTAAAAATGGGAAGTCTATTTGACCCAGCTATCTCCTTCTATGTATCTTCCCAAAAAGTTAAAAATAATCACATTACAGGTATACATGCATACCCATCATTACAGCAGCAAAATTTATAATAGCTATATCTTAGAAATAACATATATGCCCACCAGCAGATAAGCAAATAAGGAAAATGTGTATATCATGGAATACTATGTTGCCATACAGAAAGATAAACCTGAAGCATTTCTAGGTAAGTGGATGCATCTTGAGAATATAATGTTAAATTACATAAATCAGCAAGTTAAATATCATATGATCCTTCATATTACACACTAAAACTACACAAATAAGAGCAAAATAGAAGACAAATTAATAGGAAGTAGTGAGAAGCTCAAATAATTCCCCCTGGAATACTGTCCAAGTCCATTGTTTCAAAATATTTTAATATATAAGATAATTTGCTTCATTTATACTACTAGTTTCTTTTAGTTGACTAACAAGAAATTTTTGTGCTACTATATGTTTGCTTCCTCTTTGTAAGAGAGCATCTTTTATCTATGTCTTGTTCCCTGAGTAACTATTTTGAAGACAATGATACATAATGTAAAAACTATTATCTCATTTTATTGTTATGAAATTTTGTTTTGCATATAATAATAAAGGAGAATGAGGAAACAGTGCCATAAATAAAATCTAGTCTCTATGTTCATGAAGTTTAGATTCTAAAAGATAAAATAAAATACAAATAAGTGAGATCATAATCAAGTAAATATCATAAAGAATATCTATTCAAAAAATAACAAATTCAGATTGCTAGGAAAGCAACAAACCAAAACAAGGCAGAAAATAACACAGCCTTCTTGCTTCAAGGAAGATGTTCAGAAAAAAAACATATTCTCTAAAAAGTGACATTCTACCCAAACACTGAAACATGAGAAACAGGCAGTTTTGCAAGGACGGGGCAAATAATGTTATGGAGTGAAGCATCTGTATGTGCGAAGATCCTGATGCGGGAAAGGAGTGGCTGGAGGGACTGAAGGAACTCTCCTGCCGCTGAAACACACTGGGCAGAGTGAGAATGGAGACAAAGGAATGGGGGAAACGGGGTGGGCGTGGGCGGGTGGGGTGCGGCCTCACCCAACAGGTTGAAGACAGGAATTCATTCTTAAGGCACAGAGAAGCTAATGAAGGTTTCAAACTGGAGCATGACACGATTCTTCTTCATCTTTGGACAATCACCTCTTCAAGATCACATGGGGCTACATCCAAAGCCAGGCAGAACCCCAAGTCGGGAATCCCAAATCTGCACCAGTCGCTTGCTTCTTCCACGCACACCTGACTTCAGTGGTGTAAATTTCAAGTGAGCTGGAAAATACCAAACCTCTTTGAAGAAGCAACCAAGCAAAGTAGTTGTTTCCAGGGGTAAGGAGGAAGCATCCTGCATCTCTCTTCAGCTCACATGGGGCATCATGGATACAAGGATCACAGCCTCGCCCAGTTCCCTTACATCATTCCATGCTCTCCCCACAACCATCTCAACTACCCAGGCAATGCAGAACCCAAGTTAGACACCAGAAAAGTGATGCAGAGAGAGGTTAAAAGGACTTCATCCATGGGAGTCAATGCTTGTCCACAGACTCTTGTTCAATCTCAAATCTCAATAGTAGTTTTAAATCATACCCCACATGGGAAATAATCTTCATCCTTGATTATGGTATAAAAGCAGAAGAAAGACCCAAACACACTGCTTTATTAAGAGAACAGATACACATTTACAGATTTACAACTGTCTTCAGTGAACAAATACAACTCTGCTTAATTCTGACTAACATCACAACACTCTGAAACTATCCTATGGAGCCAAGTCACCAAGACTCACTACAAATGGCACTACAGCTTTAGAAGAGAAAGAAGGAAACATACCAAACAGGACCTCATGCTAATGGGTGTGGGTGGTTAAGAAACAGAAGGAGAGCTCAAAGGTTCTGCTGTTGGTGTAACTGTTACGCTGCAGAGCTCTGTGCACTGCACTAGTACTATTCATCACCCCCAAGGCCTCAGACCATTAATAAAACCTTCTAGAGTGATCCAGGATTCATCTGGAGTCCGCTACTGATGTTTTGAATGGGGAACCTCTAGGTTTACCTGCATCTCCATCAAATCACTTCTTACTGAAGTAGACAAAACTGGTCCTTTGAAGTATGACAAATGAAGCTGAATTTAGTAGAAGAGCTTGATAGATGAAGTCATAGCTTCTCATTCCAGCTCAACCAACCTCTCTCTCTTTCTGAGTCCAGTAATGAGGCTATTCCCATCTTCCGGCCTTGCTTCCTCATCTCTAAGAAAAGACGCCAGCTGAGATCTTTCCCATGGGTTCCTGTGGTAAATTCACCGCTTTGCACACAAACACTCCAATTAACTATTCTCAGTTGGTCATGAATCTAAGCCTTTTCAAAAGTGGTGCCAGGATTACAGGAAGCCACACAGGCATCTCTCAGTTCTATCTCAAGGTGCACATTCGTGAAACTTGGATTGCAGTCGGCAACTGGGCAACAGAAAAGAGCAAATAATACTCTCAGTTCTTCAAGAAACTTGGCTACAGATTTGCTAACCTGGGATCTTCACGAATAGATTCATGACAAAATAGACTAACATCAATCAATAAAATAGTCATGTCAGGGCCTGTGTTCATCCCACTGGCAGCCAAGTACTAATCTTTATTAACCCTTCATTGAAGACAATACCCACAAACAAGATAGGAAAAGGATATAGGACTCCTGTTGCAGATTCTTTTCTGTTAAACTCCCTCTAATTTGGGGCAAGTTTATGTTGGTCTCTGTTCAGGATATAATCCAGCATTGCCATGGCAACATGTTGTCATCAGTAAAGAATGAGGTGGTAAGGAAGACAACTGCTCTGCAATGAGCCGTGCATAAACAAAGCCAAAGCCTGTGAAAAGTAAAAGTTAAGTGATGGTATCCTGGCTTTATCAGAAGTTTCCCTCAAAGAGATAAATATATTCTGTGTATAATGCCTCCATGCAACACCAAAACGTTAACAGATATTCTCAGGTCAAGACTTCGAGTCAAATGTTAAGGGTACATTGGCTGCTGATTTATAGCATTCTCATTAAACCTGCTGCCTGAGGTGTGTATCATGGCATCCTGATCATCTGCACATGGATTTCCCACACATATTTTAAGCATACCTCCATAAGTAAACTCATTTGGTTGCCTGTGGCTCCCTAGGCTTTCTCTTTTGCTCCTGGGTCCAAGTCTGTCCTTTCTTCACTTGCAGAAAATAAATGAGGAACAATGAAAGAGGTAGAACTATTTGGAAGCCAGAACAATAGTGATTGGAAATAGCCAATGGTGTAACTCCACCTTGTTCTTCTAATTGTAGAGCATGGTATTGCAGTTGGGAGGCACTGGTCAATGTTTATCAGATGGATGAATGAGCAAATGGACAGATGGGCAGACAGACTTTCGAGCAGACAATAAGCACAAAGGCCCTCTAGCTGCCATTGCTATTGTTTCTGCACGTGGGCATCTGTTTGCCCTAAGCCTGACTCTTCTGGCTGGGCAGTCTGCCCTATGCTGCAGCGCTGTAGGACTGGGATGGAGCCCAGTCACCGGATGTAACTAGCGTCTTGCCACTGCAGCTCCCTGCTGACTCACTTTGTTCCTCTTGTCTTTCTGCCTGAAATACAAGAATTGCTGCTCCAGGGTTGCCCTAGCTGGGTACAGCTTACCACTCCTTCCTGGAATGGCACCACCACCTACTCAGTGGCTCTTCATCTTGCTGCCTGACTGCCCCAGCAGGATGCTCCCCATGCTACAGGAGAACTTTTCAAAAGCACCTCCCAATCTGGGTTTCTCTCCAATAGACGTACTCCATGTGGCCTTCGTGGAAGGCAGAAGGAAAGAGCTTACACATCTTATTATCTTTGCCTGGCATGTCTTCTGTGGGAACTCACTTGGAATGTTCGTTTTGGCTCCACCCTCCCCAAACAGCCAGACCTACATGAGACCATTCAACTACTACTACATCCTAAATTGAAAATAGTCTGTAAATTGAATTTTGTTAAATTCTTAGAAGACAAACCTGTATCCCCATCCCAACTCAGTTAATTGCTAGCTCCGTAGCCTTAGGCAAGGACCCCTTCATTACCTGAAAAATGGACAACAGTGATAATAGGGATATCCTGAAGAAAGTAATATATAATGTGCTTAGAAAAGACAGAGATCCTAAGAAGGAAAAGAAGACCCTCAGCTAAGAACCAAGCAACCACCTACACCAACTATGCCACCTAGAAGGCTATTCTAAGAGTATCTCAAAGTCGGCATGCCCAAATTAACCTCTTGGTCTTGCCTGGCAGCTGCAACCTCTTCTGATGTTCCCTGAAGTGTGAAGCCCCAGCACGTGTTCAGGCAGACCAGCCCAAGCCCAGAATCCATAACTGGTGCTCTCCTCTCCTATACTCTCCATGTCTATGCCACTACCAAACTCGTTTGTTTCACTTCCTTAAACATCTCCTAAATATGTCCACTTCTCTTTACCAGCTCAACAGCCCTAGTTGAAAGCTCCCTCATGTGTCTCACAGATCCCTGTGATTATCTCCCGATACACCCCACATCCACTCCTCACCCTTCCAATGTGTTCCTACTGCAGCTGGGGTTGAATGCCCCAGAAGCAGTACTCACAGCTTTCCAAGGACCTCCATCACCTGGGTGTCTCTACAATAGTCATGCTCACATGCCTTCAGTGCAAAACTGGCTGTATCCCTGGCATGTTTATGAGCCAACAGAGTCACAAATAACTCTTAGGTTAAAAATAACACTTAAAATGACCCACAAGTTCTGCCACAGTTATACCCTCCCACCCAGGCCCTTTTCCTACCCAATTCTAGTTCACTCTCAAATATCAGCCACATGATCTCTGATTTCTCAAGTAAACCAAGCTTTGTTCCTCACCTCCCTTCACCAGGTGAAATCCTATACATGCCTTATTAATAGTACCACATTCATTACTTCCTGAGGGATTTCTTCTCTACCTTGCCAGACAATGCCAAGTCTTTATACCGAATGTTTCCTAATCATAGTACATTTTTCTCTCATCACAGCTAGTCCAACTGTAATCACACACTGATTGGAGAAATTATTTGATTAAATGAGTGCCCCTGTTAGATTCTAACCTCCATGAGGGCAGGATTATGCTGAGCATAATTTGTGACAGCTAAAGATCAATGAAATCCTCAATAAACGGTGGCGGTAGCAATTAGAAACCACAATAGAGTTGTAACATCCTTTCTTCATAAATGATAAAATCTAAGGGAAAATACTACCCTGCTCCCAGACACAGCCATCTCCCCTTAATGTAGTTAACTATGTTCCCATTTTTCTGAGTCCTAAATGCTCCCATGAATTATTTTGCAGATCAAAGAGAAACACAGAGGAGTGAATATAAGGACGGGACCCTCCCAGGTCAGGTGGTTGATCTCTGCCCTTACTGTCTGTCTTGACCTCTCTTCTAGTGGGAAACTGGTCCTCCTTTGCCAATCACAGAATTGAACAAGAAATGTAACCGAAGTCCATCCCATTCTTTCTTGGAGTACTTAACTCTTAAGCAGAAATCCTAGTGATAGGAATAGTCAGAGTTGAGCCTCAGATGACCAAGCTCCAAAGATTCTGCTCACTTGTGTCTGCTGGTTGCTATCATAGCCACCCAGGCTGCTTCCCGCCTAAACCCAGGCTGCTTACATCAGCTTTCAATTCTGAGTCACTCAGAAGCTACTGCTAAATCAGCTGCGCCCATTTACTTGCTTGCTTCTGCAGTAATGCCAATCCTTTCTATCAAAGAAAAATAACATATAATTTATACAATTAAATTAAAAGGCATACAATAGCTTTGGGAGCTAATTCACCCCATGGCAGAATGTGAAATGGAATGTGGGCAACAATGCAAAAAATGATCAGGGTGCACACCCCTCCCCCACTCCACCCTGCACCCCAACCCAAACCCAGCCCATTCTGAGCCATCCTGGCTTTTCCTCCCCTTCTCCCAGCTGAGGTGACAGGTCAGAAGCGTTCCACATGCATTCAGAAGCATGAACTTACCTGCTGCTGCAGAAACCTAAAAGCATCCTTGACTTCATTGCTCTCCTCAGTCAGGAGGATGCCGTACCCTCTGGCCTTGATGTTATTATTGTACCAAAGTCATCAAGGTGCGTCCCCATCACCCCAGACGTCATTGACCCCTGAAGTCTGCAGCTACCACAGGGTAGAAGTCACGTGATCTTCACGTGCTCTCTGACCCAGAACAGCACTGCAACCCCAGCTGATTCTAAAGTGACCACCCCAGGAGCCTCCAACCCTGGAAGGGGCCCCAGAACAGGTTTCCCAGACAGGAAAAGGTAAAAAGATATACAATAGCATAAAAGTTTCAAATTCTATGAATTTTGCCCCAGGTTATTTTGAGTATTAACACAAATCCCTACATATGCAACAGTCTAATACAGACCCTCTGCCTGAAATATAAAGTTAAAATACCATGTGTATTCGTGTGTGTGTGTGTGTGTGTGTGTGTGTTATAAGGTTGGTCTTCTATTGACCAGGTAGGGGTTGAGAGATGGAGAAATAGACACCATAGGGTAGAATAAAATAATATGAATAAGAGACATCTGAGATGAAGTGACAAATATGATTTTGTTTCCAAAATATAATTAGAAGTTCCTTTCACATGTTCATGAAGATAGACTAATTTTTTCTCTTCTCTGGATCCTAAAGATATTTAAATTATTAACTCTCTTTGAAAGTCTAAAAGTGTGAATTTCTATGGATCCCACCACCTTTAAAAATCATTAAAGCTGACACTGATGAAATCACAGGACTAGCGTAGAAGGAAGGAAGCCACATGCACGCTCAAACTAACTACTCAATGATCCTTCAGCATCCAATTTCCCATTCTTCCTTTAGGTAACTACTTGCGTCATTACAGTTGAAGGAAGATCCAAAATAAGTAATTACTAACCAGCACATGATTTTCTTTCAGTGCAAACTATTATGCACTGGAGGCCTGCTCATGAAAGGAGTGTGGAGTTCTTTGCTCAATGTTTGGTTTAAGCAAACTATGCTTTCATGTGGAGGTATTATCATTGAGAACCCAATCAAGAAATGACTAACAGATCTCAATATTCTTTCTTTATTCTTAATTTATTTCTTTATCCTTAATTATGGATTGAAGTCAGTAATGAGAAGCATGTTATATAGCTACAATTTTAGTAGTATGAAGCAGTTAAGATGGTTTGTAGATTTAACTGAAGACACATTGCCCAAGTGCGCACTGAGATCCGTTACTCTCACCATTTTCTTCTCTGTGCAACTGGCTGGAGACAGCACTGCTTTTGTGTGAGCAACAGCAGAAGAAAGAGAATTTCTCGAAGGGACTCGGGAATTTACCTGAGTGGGTTCACAGTTATAATTAAATAATTCAGATATAAATACATAATTCTATTCCAAAATAATTAAGTTGTATAGACATCAGACAATAACCAGAATCACAATGATGTATCACTTGTCCGTATCTCATACGAGATACGAGACACTGAGAGAATCACCATTCCAGATTTATTTTGTTTCACTGTTGCATCAATAACATCTGATAAACTTCAGTTTCCTTCCATTGGTGACAAATTTACTACACAATAATTTCTGTGTTTCTTTTCAAGATCTAGGTGACTTTGCATCTAGATCTCCCGTATCTGCCAAGACATTTATTCCCGCAGTTGATGAGAACATGGATATACATAAAGAGCATCAATATGGCCAAGAGACCAATGGCTCAGAGTATTGATCATTCAAGCAGATGCTCAGGCCCATGTGGCCCTGAGAGCTGCCTGATTCCAAGGACATAAATTATTTTCTAAAAATATGAAAATGCACACCTTGAGTTTTACAATTTTTACAACCACTTTTCTAAAAGCTTCTAATGTTAAATACTCTTTCTTAAAAAAGATTCCTCCAAATTCTTGTTATCCCAAGCAGCACACTTGATTTGGACTAGTTTGTTCTATTGCTGCACATGATTTCTTATTCACCTTGAATTGAATCCATCTCCTTATAACTCTGATCAAGCCATGAGGCCACACAGAATAGTCTACGTTATCCTCCCATTTGCTGGCCTAACTCAAATTAGTTAGGACTTTGGGCACTGGTGATGAGACAACCCCTCACCACCTGGCAGAACACAAGGAAAGACCTAGATCTGAAAAGTCCATAGGCAGAATGCGTTTTTCCTGAATATTAATCCATTAAAACAAATATGTCGTGAAATATCTAGTTTGCTTTCTTTGCCTTTCTTTCCCTGTGATACTGGTTTTAACTTTAAATGCCACAGAGCAGACAACTGGTGGTTTTTTATTTCATACTGGAAAAAGAACAAAACACAACTGTTACAATTCCAGATGTTCCATGTAGAGAAGGAACTCCATTTAACAATCCAAAGAGAGAGAGAGAGAGAGAGAAGTGAAATTTCCATTCTTGGAAGTACACGCAAATATCTAAACTCTCATTTGCACCAGTTATCCAATCAGTATGGCTAGAAGTTAAGACAATTTGACTGATTAAACTATTTAGGGGTAATATAAAGAGCTGGAGTTGGAGGTCATTGCATAAGTATAGGGATGGATAAATTGTCTAAAATGAAATCAAGGTACTATTGTTAAGAGAAAGAAATAAAATGCTAGGGGCCCAAATGGAAAATATATACAATACTAACTTTTATATTTCATGAAAGTTTATCATGAATCATTAAAGTTTCCTTTATGTGGACCAGCATCTCCACAAACCAAAAGAATAAATTTAAAAGAAAAAAATCACTACTAAGTGAATAATAAAGATCTTCAGTGACAAGGAACTTCAGACAATAAAGAAGACAGTGGACCACAGTTAGCACCAAAGTCCTCAGGAGCAGATGAGACCTGAAAGATTATGCAGCAGATACTGTGGATGTCTGAAATGGTCAAACGTTACATGAGGCATCACTGCACAGTTCAATGGTGATGAATATGTCATTTTAATAGTAAATTCAGAAGGTGTTCATTCATCAATATTAGTATAGCAGTATCTTCCCCACTGTGTTTTCCAAGACGGCAGAAGGCCATGCACTGAAAACAGTTAAGGCAAATAATTATTTAGTTCAAGAAACACAACTCCTCTTGTAGCTGGGATGAGAGTGGAAAAGTGGGTGTGGAAAGTGAGGAGGGGTTACACACTAACCCTTTGCAGATTCACAATGCCCATTAACCTCTTAAACCTTCTCAGAAGACCCACAGTGTAAGTTATAACCTTTGGGAGGCAGAAATAATACCTTAGTACCTGCTGACCATGTGACAGAGGGACTCACGCTAATAGATACTCAACAGCTTTTATGTGTTATGAGTATTGGTGTTAGCTCACTCTGATCATTAAGATTATTAAGATCAGAGTGAGCTAACTCTTTCCACAATCTCTTTCCATTTCTCTTTCAGCTGAAGTAAGATGAATCGTTTGTGACAAATGAAGTGACTGGACATATTCATAGAACCTTAAAAAAAACTGGTGCCCAAGATGCTGTGTTAGTCCATCACTGTGTTTTGGTGTTTGCTTGATTTGGTTTTAGGATCAATGGAGAAGGATTCAGTAATGACAGAAATGCTGCTAGGATCAGGCTCAAAATTGCCATGAAACTGTATCACAGTCTATCTTTCTTGGCTTTTTCAAAGTTAAACACACACTCACACACACACACACACCTGTGTTTCACTTCCGGTTTTGAACCCTCAAAATAACATGCCATCTTGTACTCACTGAATATACTCTGTGCCGTGTACAGTAAATCATGCCCTCTGTCCAAGGCTTTGAGCATCATCGCCCCTTGGTAAATTCAGGCAGTGAATTTTAATCTATTTGTTTTAGAGTTTCTTTTACAACTATGATAAAAGTTATAGATTCCCTACCCAAGAAGCATATAAATATGCACACACAAAATGTTTTATACTTCATGTCAGGAAGTCATAAACCTCCTGAAGCCTATGCAGGGACTCAGTGGACTCTTTTAATTCCAGGCTGAGGATACCCATCAGGAGCGTCTCTAAGAAGTCATTAAACCCATGACATGGGACAAATTTGTGTCAAAACAGTATGTTTTGGATACTATTTTGTGTCAAAACAGTTTTTGTATACTATTTTGGGTCAAAATAGTGAATTTTGGAACTCTATATATATTTGTATATTGCTTTTAAATCTAGGTACTGATCTTTACACTCCCAAAAGAATGTTATAAAAATATATGATCTGAGAGTGGTCTGGGCTGTTTGGATCGAAAGTCTGCACAGACCTGCATCTCAGCACGACTGTTTGGGACTGGTAGGCCTGCCCTTCATCCGAAGAGAACTGCCTGAAGACCTGCATCTGGGCCAGGTCTGTTTGGGCCCGTAGCCCCGCCCTTCACCCCCAGGAAGTCTCCCAGAAAGCAGCATCCCGGCTTGTCTCTTTGGGACCCAAGCCTCTCGGACCTGCAGAGCGGCCTGGGCTGTTTGGATCGAAAGTCTGCGCAGATCTGCATCTCGGCGCGACTGTTTGGGACTGGTAGGCCCGCCCTTCATCCGCAGGGAACTGCCTGGAGACC